>CABFOQ010031910.1:0-10187 GCA_900660455.1 Gephyroberyx darwinii
GTCTTAAAGGAGCCGCATGCGGCTCGCGAGTATCGCTGGCCTAGACCAACGAGCCTGCCTGTGTAAGACTAACTGAGTCTTTAAATCGCGTCTTCCATACTGTAAAGGACTGTTGTTTGGCTGCTTGCGTTGTTGATGTAGTCTTTTGCAGTACATGCCAGTTTCTTGATGACATGATCTTGAATGAGAGGTGTTCCGTGGGTGAATAACAGAAGCTGAGCAGATTGTAGCTCATTTTGACCCAACACACTAACAAAGGACTGAGACAGAGGATTAGATTCAGTCAGCATGTCACGGTGCATCAAAGCAACTTCTTCTCTATGGTACTTTCCTGACGGAAGGATACCATTTAATCGACCCAAAGTGTAAGTCTTTAGAGGGTGCATCTTTCGCTTGAGGAGGCATTTTGTTTCAAAGAAAGCAACCAACGTACAACGGAGGGCTCGTCCGGGATTTGAACCCGGGACCTCTCGCACCCAAAGCGAGAATCATACTCCTAGACCAACGAGCCTGCCAGTGCGAGACTAACTGAGTCTTTAAATCGCGTCTTCCATCCTGTAAAGGACTGTTGTTTGGCTGCTTGCGTTGTTGATGTACATGCCAGTTTCTTGATGACATGATGTTGAATGAGAGGCGTTCCGTGGGTGAATAACAGAAGCTGAGCAGATTTTAGCTCATTTTGACCCAACACACTAACAAAGGACTGAGCCAGATAATGGTCCACAGAGGATTAGATTCAGTCAGCCTCTCCAGGTCCCCTGGACGTGCTGTGGGAAACTTGGGAGGAATCCGACCAGCCACAAGGCATGGACATTCTCTCCTATGTCCTGAAGATGTAAGAGCAGCTCATTAGGACTACTGTACAGGCACAGGAGAACCTTTTGGGGGCGCAGGTAAAGCAGAAAGAGGAAGTTCTGTTACTGTTATCAACGTCAGAGCATAAATTGTTGGCAAAGTGGCAGGGCCCTTACCTGGTCAAGCAGAAAATTAGTGATACCAGATACCAGATTTGTATGCCAGAGCGGAGACAGCCTCTCCAGACCTTTCATGTAAACATGCTGAAGAAATGGCATCCCCGCACTGCACTAGCAGTTCCTGCAGGTCTTTCTCTCCTCATCCGTGCTGTGGAGTAGGAAGATGAGCCAGTTGAGCAGTACCTACCTGGTTCGGAGATGGGAAAGACCCTAGATCTGGATCACCTGTCAGTTGTGAGGAGGCAGGAGTCATGGGGCTCTTTTCTTTTTGGTACATGACCAAGACCACTGCTGCCTGAAGGGTCCTATTGTCCAGGGTTTAGCCTAATGGCCTGCAGTTAACTTCCATTTTTGTTTATTTCTAGTTTGAACTATGTTGTATATACATTTTTGGCTTCACTGTAAATAAAAGCACTGGTGTTTTTGCTGAAACTGCTGCAAGGACTGGATTTTATTTTTCCATCATTTGGCTCATCATGTACAAACACAGGAAAAAATAAACAATAATAATATTTTGAGCCAAGCCGATTCTCTTGCTTTACTGAAGCATGTTGCAGCAAGAAGACAGAAATCCTCCTTGGCCAAACTGCAGTTTTGTCTTCCTACCATAACCTATTTGGGCTATTGACTCTCCAAAGGCTCCAGACTGATATCCCCAGACAGGCAGGAGGCTGCTATTTGTGCAGCCTCCCCTCCTCGAAGCAAGACTGAAATGCTATCTTTTCCTTCCAGGTGTTACTGACCACAAGGGCCACTGTGAAGGTTGAATGGAAGCCAGAATAGATTCACGCCACGTGATATCGCCAGGCACCCAGTGGAGAAGGAGACTTCCCACTCTCTGGGGAAGTGACTGGGGAAATATTCTGGTTCTGATGCTTCGGCACCATGTTCATCGTAGGAATAACCATCTCCTTGCTCTACTGGGCCATACATCGAGATGAAATCCAACAGCAGGACTTAAATAATAGCTGCTCTCTAGGCACACAGGCTCCCCCACTCTCTACACCAACACAGATACTGATAATTACATGATGGTGCTGCTGCTATGAGTAGTGCCCCTGAAGTAGATGGCATGCCAACGCAATGTCCACATCAGAAATAGCATTGGACATACTCTTAGCTTCCCAATGTGGTACTTGTAAGGTTACAGGGACTGAGTGTTGCACATACATTTCGGATTCAACAGTTCACGTTGCAAGCCTAGCTCATGACACAGCAGAAGAGATAAAGCAGTTACACAAGGTTCACAGATTTGATCTTTTCTCTGGCCTTTCTGGCTTGTTAGGCACATGGGGAGCATCTTTCGCTAAGTTCATGAATAGTCTGATTACCGTTGTATTAGTCCTACTCCTAGTTTGTGTGTGTCTATCTGCCCTGATTAAATCTTGTGTTTCCAAAACCACTAACAACCTCGCTATGCTTCAAACTGTGCCCCCCCTTCTGTAACAGATCAATCCCCCAAGCTACATATTGACGATTTGGGTTCCCCTGATTTATATCCCTTTCGAGATTGGGCTTCCTATCCACAACTCCATTGTGATACTGATTCTGATTCGATTGACCTGCACAGCTCTGAGAACATCTAACATGTATCCTCAACTATTAGCTGAAAGCAGCCCAGTTTCCCCCTAATTGAAGAAGACGCCCCTCTCCCCCTCTGGTTTGTCATGGCTTTGCTTTTGCCCGCTTATAGGTTGCACCTTCTCTTTGCTTTCAATAGACCTAGAGTTTATTGGTCTCTTATTACTGCTTGGTTTTTATATCAATCTTTTGTTTTTCATGTGGAAATTGTTTTTGTTAAGATTGAATATTGTGAACACTTTCTTATAAATGCTGGTGCCGTGAATGTACAGCATCTGGGTGCGAATTATGGGGGGGTCAGGAGGATCAATTTTTTCCCTGAGACGTAACTCTAGGGAGGCGCTATAACACGCACCACACGAAAATCAGTGTATAAATTCCTTTTCATGAAATGAAAAAAGTCCTTAACCTTTCATATATTTCAGTATTCCATTATTCACTGCAAACTGAATGGCTGATATGTCAAAGAAAAAAGGAACACACCGCACTGCTAATGTTCCATTAGCTAGCACAAATCCGGCTGCCACAGAGCATACTGCAGATTTACCAGGAACAAGCCAGCAAGCAGCAGTTACAGATTAAATCCCATCGCTAGGTTGAGTGAATTAGTGTCCTATTGCTGTATACTGTATGTTTCTGGTGCTTAGACTTAATTCATTCACTGTCAGACTGGATCTCTGTGTCTGTGGGCCTTTTCTGAAAAATAGGAGACCCCCCTGAATGTCACAGTATAATTCACACCCTGCGCCTGACTATTAAAATTGCTTGACAAACTGTGATTACAACCGCTCTTGCTGGTGTAATGGGCAACCCACCATGGCTTACTGTCAGAATAAACAGAAATGCTGTTTACCATACTTATTGGTGTCCCAATTTGTAGAATTCACGGATCCCCGTTCCTCCATCTAACCCATGTGTTACATCACACCTTGTAGGTCCTTAAGTTTGTTGATCTTACAATCAAAAAGGGGGCAACTGTAGTGGAAGAAAATAATGTATGCCATTTCAGTATTTCTTATGCTAACCATTTTGTATCACTACCTCTTTGCGTTGTACTCCACCATTTTGATATTACTACTGACAGTTATGTTATCTATGCAAATGTAATGTCTTTGTAGTGACCTTGACTTTTCTATGTAACCTCATCCCCACCTGCTCTTTCTTCAGAGATCTGTATACCCCATACAGTGAGTATATATAAATATACTCAAGTAAATCACGACTTGACTCTGAACTCTTAATCTTTAATTAATGGTTTTATTCAACATGTACTATTCCTGTTTTTTTCTGTTTTACTCTCTGCTAGTATAAAGATTTAACCAGACAACAGAATCTAGCTACAAGCATCTAGCTACAAGCACAGTAGAGACTTCATCCCATCTGCCCATCTGTTTACAATGGACATTACAATGCCATTCAGTGATGTATGGTAAACTATATAGCTAGATAGTTAACATTACTGTATTCTCCATAGAGAATGAAGAGATGAAGGCGGCTGAGCTGAGATCACACTCAAATAAAGTAATCATTAATTAATTAGATCATTAGGTCCATATGTCATCACCACAAATGCACCATGAGACTGTTAGAAATGTGTACTTGTTGATAATAGTGAAACATATTTCACTTAATGGATGCTTTTATCCAAAGTGCTTTGCAGCACCATTAGTCCCGTGATCCTAGTAGTCGTGGCAGTGTTTGACCCATTTAGATACACTGGATCAAGGCCCCACTGAGCATCCCGGCTTTGCTTTCATCACTTTATTTTGTTGCTCCATGGACACATGGAAAAAAAGGACATACAAACACAAAACATTCCTACATTTCCAGAATATAACTATATTGCAGCGGTCTAGTCACCTACTCGAACAATACTGAATTCTTACATTAATTAATGCCTGTACAGGCAGTAGATCAAGACCAAGGCCAAACTGAGACTACAGTGCACAATATTTCTAGACAACTACTGAAGGGAGTTCATGTTGAGTGTCCCAAGTGCTGTTAAAGTCTCAACATTTTGTGGATTCCAATGACAATTTGCAGAACAATAATGTGCACTAACAGACATGCACTACTGATCAAGTAAATAAATGTACAATTCAATGCAGCTATCTGGTGAAAAAGAAATGAGAAATTAATTAGTTTGTCAAATAGGACCTTGTACTGGTTTATGCTGGTAATGGAACATACTGTAGGAGAGAACAGCACAGACATTGACTTCAAAACAACAGATTCCTTTATTTCAGCCATCATGAATTCCCAAAAATAAACATTTATCATGATCCATTTTATAATGATATAGATTTTATTATTTACATTGATTTGTGTGGAAAAAATCCACAGCAGGTGTTTAGCTTCACAGACATAATTGAATAACTGTGTGTGTGTGTGTGTGTGTGTGTGTGTGTGTGTGTGTGTGTGTGTGTTCTTCTCAGCTGCTCCAGGTGAGTCTGAATCCTGAAGGCAGGACAGCATACTGAGCTTGGAAAATGATGTAGACATGATGGGAGGAGGCTGTGAACGGAGCGATGTTGGTTTCCTGGCGACAAAAAGGAAGTGTTAGAGGAGGAAACAATGAGACAGTCAAAAACATCAGAAGAATTCATTTGCAAAGGTCTAATACTACCTGAATCCCTAGCATCATTTAATATCTCTGATGTAACACAATTACATGGTAAAATCTGTAAACATCTTATTATATTGTCAATCAAAAACAAGTAATTTCTACTATAATTAAAAAAGTAGTGCACCAATATTCAAAGACATAGTAATTTTGTGAAGCAATCATTTTGTAAAATTAGCTGTCAGTTGTTTAAAATGGTGGATGTCACAAAATACAATGCTAGATCATGAATTTTGAAGGCAATCTGCACTGGAATCCTAATGCCACCATCACACCAAAAGCATGCACCATGCAATAGAAGTTTACTAATTTCAAATGAGAAGAACACTGCACATTGTCTACAGCAGCATAAATATACTACAAATGAAGTCTTTCTGGGTTACGTACCACTCCACAGTAGGGTCCTACAGGAAGTGAAGAGGAGTCTGGGCCATCATACAGCTTCAGGAAGTTGTTCTGGCAATCGCTGGGGTCATCGATGCTGATCTGGGCAAAGGTGACAGTCACTACACGCCCGCTGGGGGCCCTGATGCCCCATTCGCAGTGAGAACCATTGGGATAGGTGCCCGGGTAGTTGGGACTGGCAACCGAGCCGTGGTCTCCATACAAAGTACCACCGCATCCTGCCAAACATGACAAGTAACAAAGGATGCTTCAGCTAAATGGAAAGCAGGGTAAGCAAACAGGAAGAGCTAAAAATATGACACAGTAGTTAAAGTTACTTGGTCAATGTGATAAATTATTGGGTCACCAAGCTTAGACGGAACATTGGTCTTAAGTGTAGCTTTTTTTTCTTCTTTTTTTTTTTTTTTTACATTACTCCCAAATAAATTTCTGTTGATTTTGCTTGATATTTGCTCTCCATTATAATGATAAGAACTACAAGATCAAATCTAGAAGAAGTTAAGATAACATAAGACTTAAGATAAGGTATGGCCACGCCTTGCCCTAGTCAGTTGATACCTAGGTGTAACACCTGTGTGTCCATTCACACACCCTCCCTTTCATCCTTCTATCCCGTATGGCACTGTTTTCTTAACCGTGTGCCATTGAGGTCTCACTATGTGTCAACACTGTGAGCAACACATTTAACATGTCACCGGAAGTCCATTAATTTCTTATAGAGCTGAGGGACCAGGGACACTTGTGTGGACAGTCAACAAGCTTATCGGCTGAGAAAAGTTGGACATGGCTGAACTGAATCAGATTTCCTTGCTTCTTTGTTTCCCTTCAGTGTAATTTTCTTTCATGAATACTGTGAACACATAGTAAGACTCTGCAGGTTTTTATTTCAACCAAACACTACAGCAGCTGATTTACCTGATTAGTTCCTTCCCTCTGGTTGAAGGTGTGCAAATCAGTGAAATCAGCTGCTGTAGTGATTGTTTGGAATTAAAAAACCTTTATACTATGGGAGCTCCATGAATATGGTTGAAAACCACTGATGTAAATGACCAGATAGTTGCTAAGCTGCACGCATTATAACTGACAGGAATATAATCAGTTTGCATCTGACCGTGAGGGGAGGATGTCCATGTGGCCTCGAAGCCGTCTCGGGAGTGGGAGAAGTCGCTCTTGAAGCGCAGGTAGAGCAGGTTGGATTGTGGGAAAATGGGGTTGGGCAGGGTGCTGCCGCAGAACCGGCCAATCAAAGGAGAGGTAGCTGTACTGCCGTTACGCACCTGGTAGACACAACACACAGGACCATGATCTACTGGATCACTGACACATCACAGGCAGATCACAGTAGATCACTGACAAATCATAGCATATCACACAGATCACAGATCACATTGAGAGTTCAGACAGATCACACATCATTGAGTGAGAGAGTGAGCCACATATGTATGTGTGTATGAGTGTGTGCACAAGTAAACATGTCCATGACTGCATGAAAGGAAAATTACACTGTTGGAAACAGTTTTATTGTACCCACTTTTCCTCAACCTGCCTCTTTTGGTTCTACTTCAGCTGGGGTTGTCATCTTTTCCCATTCATAGGAACAAACCTAAAGCTTCTTCTCCTGTATTCCTGGACTACTAGCTTCCAGGAATACACGGTCCCTACTTTCCAAACTGTCACATGGTCTTTCCCTAGTTGTCAGCTGCTCTATTCACAACAGTCAATAGCCAAACCTAACTAGAGACATTTACCAATACACAGGACATGATGTAGTTGTTCGTTGTACCTTAGACCAGAGTGAGTGCATACATAGAAACCTATGTTTAGGTTTATAAGGAATGGGGGGAGGGCAGTGTGGAACATTTTATCAGGAAATTCTACAGGAGAGTATCAGGGTAATGGTCTGAAGGTTAACAGAGGTTGGGTCATGAAGCATGACAATGATCTACAACAGAATGGCTTACAGAGGAAAATTCACAATGGAATGGCGGAGTCAGAGACCTGACCATAACCCTGTTGAAATGGTGTGGCAAGACCTCATGCAAGAAAATCTCAATGAACTGAAACATTTGTGTAAGGAGGAATGGTCCAAAAATGTTTGGTTGAGGTTATTGCTGCTAAAGGAGGTTCCACCGGTATCCAATATCAAGGTCACATCACTTTGGTTTTTATGTGTAGGTGGAGGGAGCAATAGCGGTAGCGCTAGCTGCCCCTTACGTAAAATCTTGTGGTTGCATTGCACCCTATTTTCTCCTATTAATCTCCATTGTAGACATGCTGGAAATATCTCAACGTGACACAGTTAAGTTTGGCCAATTATCCACGGGAATAAGACAATAAGAATAACAATACATCACCAAAAAAGAAAATGGACCCAGGAATGCAAGGTATATCACTGATAGCTGTTTTTATACAGTTTTAAAGTGTTTAAGGGTGGATGTTAATGTACAGTGTATGTATGTGTGTGTGTGTGTGTAGGGGTGTGTGTGTGTGTGTGTTTGTGCTAGTTGTTAACCTCCAGGTAGTCATAGAGACAGGTGCTTTGGATCTCCACATCAAAACTGTTGAAGAAGAAGGAGATGAAGGAACCCTGCGGTGCCTTCAGGATGATGGTACAGTCCATGTTGTGGGGGTAGATGTTGGGCCAGCCAGGACTTTTCAAGTAGCCGTAGGCCTGCTCGTAGGTCCGGCTACAGCCTGAAATCCAAGACCACAGTCAGAGGACTTGCTTAGAACCAGTCCCCTTGAATCACTGTCACCCACTTCTTCAAATCTTAAATATCTGGCAAAATAATCTCTATAACTTGACTAATAATCAGGAAGTAGGGGTTGGCCAATATCGCTTTTTCAAGGTACAGATATTCAATGTTTCTCCCAGAACTTTCTTGTCTTGTTAGGGTGGAAAACCATCTGAAACAGCATTTAGATCATGGGACACGAAAACTCTCCATTGAAAGCCATACTAATAAAATTCTTTTAGGTGGGTTAACAGCTCCTTAAGGCAGGGTGAGGGAGGTTTCATGAATTCATATCAGAGGTGAACAACACAGTATTTTGGACTGTGTACATTTTGGTATATTTTATAGTTTACAAAGTTGTGCTTATACATAACTATATTAATATACACATAGAGCAAATTCATTTTTTTATACCTATATTTATATGTACTTATGTATAGACTTATAATTATTTATATATACAGTGGGGTCCAAAAGTCTGAGTCCTCTGCCAAGAACTGTTTGTTTTCATCAAAATGAATGTAATGTTTTTATTCTGTTGATACTTCTGATTTAAGAATACATTATTTAGAACTGATCAAATTGAAATATATCTTGTTCACGCATCATTTGGTAAGGTTTTCTCAAATTGTTGTCACACCAGATATGTCCTTAAAATATTAACACATGTATGCTCCTAATACACAGTGTGAATTATTTTGGTCTTTTAACAACAAATACCAGATACTTAAATTAACACGGTCCTCTATGTGTTATTGTGTAAGTGTAAGTAGTCATGTAAGTTGATGAGGCAGTAATTGGAGAAGAGATTTATGATCTCCTTATTGTTTTGATCATGAACTGGCATTTTCCACATGGCTGCTTATCTTTGTAATTGCATTTTACTTTTGCTATGACACACTCATAATTCACTTTTCCACACAGCAGAGTAGATTTTTATTGCCTGTTATTTGATGATCAAGAGGACGAAGAGAGAGAAGATGAAGAGAGCAACTAGAAGACTAAATGTAGGACCAGCCTGGTGGGGACTGTCAACAAGGCCAAATGGGAGCTCCCTCGTTCTGTGCAGTGTCAGAAAGCGGAGCTGTTTTTGACTAAGGTGCTGAAGCACGAGCGAGCCTCTCTGACGATATACCAGGGAAAGCCGAGGAAGAATGTTGTTCTCCTGAGCACAGTACACCATAGCGTGGACATTGGAAGTGATCAGAAGAAAAAGCCAGAGACTGTTAGCTTCTACAACGTCACCAAGGTAAACTGTGTATATGGTATAAATTATAGAGACAGATAAAAACACATTGATGTTGTAACAAATATTTGTGTTGCACAATGATTACAGCTTGCGCTAATTTCTATCTCAGGTAGGAGTTGACATGGTGGATCAGATGGCTCGGCTGTACTCTGTCAAAGGGGCTACTCGCAGATGGCCCGTGGCAGTGTTCTGCAACATCCTGGACTTGGCTGCCATCAACGCGCACATCTTGTACAAGACGTGCACAGGGAACAGCATCGCCCGAAGAGCCTTCATCCTCCAGCTGGCCAAGGAGCTGAGAGAAGACCACATCACGCACCAAGGCCAGTCGGACCGCGCAAGTTCCGAGAGAGCCACGCCAGGAACAGCCCGCAAGGAGACAATGCCAAGTCAACAGCCACTGCAAACAGAATAAGACCCTGATTGCATGTGAAGGCTGCAAGCGACCTGTTTGCGGGAAGTGCACTGCAAGGGTGAAAAGCTTTTGCCCCGGCTGCAGTGCGTAAATCAAATTGCCTATTGGACCTCAGGTTTGTTCGTTTCCCCTGACCTGTCAAAATATTCAGTGATTATTTGTTCGTTATATATATAATTGTCATAATTGATCCCAATTATTACTG
>CABFOQ010031913.1:0-12461 GCA_900660455.1 Gephyroberyx darwinii
ACCTCTGGAGCTTGTTCAGAAAGCTGCAGCTCGTCTGGTGTTCAACCACCCCGAGTTCTCCCACACGACTACCCTTCTCCGTTCTCTACACTGGCTCCCTGTAGCAGCTCACATCCAGTTCAAGACCCTGGTGCTAGCCTATAGGGCAGTGAAAGGAACAGCTCCTTCCTACCTCCAGGCTATGGTCAAGCCTTACACCCCCGCCCGACCACTTCGCTCTGCTGCCTCGAGGCGACTGGTTGCCCCATCGCTCAGAGGCCCCTGCGGTCGATCTGCACGGTCACGGCTCTTCTCTGTCCTGGCCCCACAGTGGTGGAATGAACTCCCTACTGATGTCAGGACAGCAGAGTCTGTGCCCATCTTTTGCCGCAGGCTGAAAACCCACCTCTTCAGGAAACACTACCCTGACCCTTCCTCTTAGCACTTGCCTATTTGTCTTGACTTATTTGCCTGGACTCTTTTTATTAGCTCTTGTTTATTTGATTCACTTATTTGTCTCATTTGTTTAATTAAAAAGTAGGTAGCTAATTTACTGTACTTTTACCTCAGCACTGGTTCTGCTCTTAGATGCTTGTTTAGGAAGGAAATGCACTTATGATTTGTGGTGACTAGTAGTTCTCTTGCCTACCTATGTTGAATGCACTTATTTTAAGTCGCTTTGGATAAAAGCGTCTGCTAAACGACTGTAATGTAATGTAACATGGTGCAAGGTCTCTTCAACCAAGGCCGTCCTTTCGTTTCCCACAATGTTTTTGATCAGGTGTCATTTAACTTCCCTTTGATTTTCAGAAGGGAAAAACGTAGTTATAGGCCTACAAGAGATTTGACAAAAGCTAAACGCAGTATACTCTCCAAAGTGAAGTATATCAAGGTTACTCAGAATACTCTTTCCCCTCGGTACTTACACACAAATGTAACTGGAGCTTGAATCAGCATTCAATGTGAATGCATTGGGTGAATAGAGTGAAATGAAATTCTTATATTGCTTTTATTTGAGCTCACCTGCATCTCTGTCTGACAACATGTAGCAGAGGACCATATTTAGCAGACGGTTGTTTGAAGGGTTTGAGAGCTACAACTGCTGGGGAGCTGGGTAGGCTTTATAAATTCTTCAGCTGTAATTACAGCTGTAAGTTGCTTTGTTTGAATTGAATGGGTTGTAATGGAGTGTGAGCTGGTCTGTTTCGGAGAAACCCATCTGCATTTTGGTGAAATAAAAGTGGTTTAATTGCATGACACATGCTGCCATGTAGCATATATGCAGTTTCATTTAGGTCTACAGTATTGTGGGTATCACAGTGTGGCTGGAAATGTGTTATATTGCATCACTTACCTATCGTTGGTAGGCAATTTTAGAAAAAATGCTATTGTTTGTGATTAGAATCATACATTCAGATTAGGTTAAAACATCAGCTACATCCTTAGCCTTAGCTAATGATATGGTATCTGAATGATGTCTTTAAATACAGCTATCCAAGGCTACAAAAAAAAAAAGTGTTACCTACGCTTAAAGTCACAAGGAAACGGCATTTTGATGGGGTCTGCTTCCATAATATGACATATTTACAGTATATACAGGGTGTTGGGGCACATCATTAGGTGGGATGGGACAGGTTAGACCACATCAAACATGCAATTTGACTCAGAAGAGCTTGGTGCTAGCCTGCTTTCCATCGTAGAGCAGCGCTGGCTTACTCCAATACCTCCATCACCCCCATTATTGGAGCAGGCAGTGGGTGACACCATGGAAAATGAAACAGGGTTTTCTGACACCCCAAAATGCACCGCTGTATAAAAAATTGTGAGGTTTTATATGATGGGAGGGACAGAGGGAGGGATTGTTCAAAAATCTGTGATGGTGCAATTTGTTAGAATTTTTATGTATACCTACTGGTGCACCATGAAGTAACCATGACAAATACGCAGTTTTCAGGGAAGTAAAAGTAATGGGATTTTTACGGAGCTCCTGAGGAGCTACTAGGTTGAAAATAAAAAGTCTGGAAGTTCAACTTGGCTTTTTAACCTGTGCCCATGGTTTAACACTCTGTACTCTCAGTTTTGTGCATAAATTTGCACAATCTATGCCCTAAATACCTTTCCTGCAGCAAAGAGACCATGAATATCCAACGATAACCAGAATAATAACGTGCATAAGGCAATTTGGCATTCAAAATAAAAGCAAAGGATTTTTGGAAAAAAGAAGAATAGCTAACTATTGGGGTGTATGGAACATAAGAAAGACTATCAAATACTCAGTGGAACCATTATTATTATATTCAATTTTGAGTGAAACTCTAGCTGTAAAATAGATGCTAAACAATTGTGGGATTTCCTGATGAAAGTTTGCCTTATGATGTAGGGTTAGGTGTACTTTTTGATATGGAGAATTAGCTAAAGCTCATTTTTCATTTCATAGTGACTTTAATGCCTAGTAGGAGTTGGGCTGACCTCGCCTGAGAATTGAAATGGCCCCTGACTGACTGACACAGACTGCTGCGTTATGACCACTGTGTTGCTGCCATGGGAGAAATGAAAACTGCAGGAAACACCTATGAGCCAAGCGCTTTGAAGCAAGTATGATAGGACTATTTTAGGACTAGGATAGGATAATATATTCTTATGTTAGACGAGTGTTTGGAGCCTTGTAGCCTGCTAATTTGTAGCCACCAGCTACCCTATTTGACTAAGCAGTAGCAGGTTACTACTAATACAGGCAAAAGAAACTTCAATCATGAGAGGCTAGGTTTACAATTATGACCATTTATTAACAGACATGAGAAATGTGCATGAGCAGAGGTTTGGCGTAGACTCCAAGTGGTATCCAGCGATAGGGTGAAGCTCCCGGGGGCAGGAAGGAGACAGGTGAACCCCCCGGGCTGAAGATCTAACCCTTCTGGATATCAGATGGAGCCGTGATGATGGTGGTGGTGGGGGAGGAGGTGATGGATTAATCTGGTGCGGTTTCGGCAGCTGAAATGACAGAAACACGGAAGCAACTGAGGGGAAACAAATAGAAGGAAATGGTTCGTGATTGGATGCTGGAGAGGGAGGAAGGGGAGGAGAAACGTACGTGGGTTACAGTGAATGGACGATGCAAAACTGAGGGCGTGCTTGACCTGCTGACAAAACAAGAAGGGCGGGAAGTAGCCTTCCTGATTGAACTTCCGCTTAAGCTTCATAATGATTCCAATAGTAATAATAAGTACTGGCCACCAGCATATTTTTTGCTGCTATGTACCCATAATGCTGTGCAAGTTTGTGACCAAAAGTGAAAGGAGTGAGATGTTTCCATGCCACAAAACCCCTTATATTGGGATAAGCCAGGCTTCTTGACTGGGTTTTTCAGAATCAGTGCTTAACCGGGTTGTTCTGAGTGGTGACGTTTAACCTGCAGCACCCCAAAATATAGGTTAGAAACAATATTCTCTGTCCATAGAAACATAGCCAGTGTCATCTCACACCGGAAAGGCCCCCCTGTTCGATCCCCAGTCCTTCCTGTGTGCAGTTTTCATGTTTGCACCAGTTCTCCAGTTTCCTTCCTCAGTCAAAAGACATGCATGTCAGGTGGACTGCAGACTCCAAAACGTTCATAGGTGTGAATGCGAGTGGGAGTGTCTGTCTATCTATCTGTGTCCGCCTGCCTTCTGCCGAAATGTATGCTAACAAGGGTTGGCTCCAGCCCCCCTGCAATCCTCAAAAGGAATAAGGAGGTAGATAGGAGGAGATACTGAATTAATGAATGCTTCACTAAGAGTTATTGGCCACCGCAGCGAGGAAACTGCCATCACTTCTAGAGAAAAGGTGAAATATTGCATTAAGCGTAAGAATTGTATATACAAGTGTTCAGAAATACTTTTATCATATTATCATAAATCCAAGCGCATCAAACAGTGCCAAAATGTGAATGGACATAAAAAAGACAAATATAGAGGAAACATCGGCTCATTCTCTCCAGTGCAAGAACCTTCAACCTTTTCATTTTCTGAAAATGCAATTTAATAGTAGCCAAGATGTCTAGACTTTATAAGGGGTTCATTGTAACACAGAAGTTAAAGGTTATCTTTTGGTCCCAAATTCATCTCATCCCAACATAATGCAACATAAAGCTCATCTCTGCTTATTCAAGGGATATTGCATGAGATGTTTCTTTGGACTGAGCACCTGGCCCTCCATAGCTCTGTGCATCCGCCTGTCCTGCTCCATTGTATAAATAAACAAAAGGGTTGAACGCTTTTTTTCTCTGAATAAACACCTTTTCGCATCGCTCTGCCCCCACAAAATGAAATCCTGCACCTAACTTATTCATCTCTCGCTATTTCTCCATGGCCTGGCATCAAGAGAAAGAGAGAATTGCTCTTCTTCCTTTTTGAAGGTCTTCCATTAAAAATGAATGGTCCTCTGATTCTGTGAAAAGGAGGCTGGGACCTGGGCTTTGGACCATATCCCAGACGTTTGGGCAGAGCGAGGGCTCAACGGATCCAAGTTAAATTTCTACTCCTCTCTCTTTCTATTTTAGGCATTTGTGGAAAAGAGCATACGCGCTCAGCACAGCCCTCCCAGATAAAGGTTTGAAAAATATATATGCTTAGTGACGGCTCTGCCTGAGATGTAAGGGAGATGCTTGCTTTGTGCCTCTTAACTTCCAGTGGTTAAAATGTTCCTCATCCACGGTAAGCTTTGTTGCAAAATCCATACAGATGAACTATCTTCGACATGAGTGTTTTTCTGTTTATTACAGAGTAGTCGGTGGTTCAGAGAGAGAATGTCATGATTTTCTGCTTTTATGAATTCTGCTTTGTGTCTGTTCTAAGAGATACAGAAAAAAAGTTTATGCTCATCCCAAATACAGCTTTATCTCTGGTGCAGGGCAAAAAATACATGCTGTACAAAGGAAAAAAAGAGTACCTGAGTACACTAACACTTGCTTACAATGTTTCAACCCAAGGTGGGTCTCTGACGAAGACCCATACTGGGTTGAACACAAGTAAAGCTTACTGGGAGCGAGTTGGGTGCTACTTGTACCCAGTGTTGGGCACAAACAGTATAACGTGTACTCGGAGCAGGATTCAGTGTTCGTATTCTTTCATAATGCATACTTGTGGTTTCTTGTGGTACTTTCATATGAGTCAGGGTCAAAGCAAACACTATGCTTTCCTCCACGATTTCCCACTGAACCAGCTTCTAACCAGCTTTGTGAACACCGCAGTGCATTATGTACTGCGTTGAATAAATTCTCCTGTCAGACAGTTTCTCTTGCATCAAGTGCCTTTAATATAAAAAGCATGATCATGGGAAGAGATACATACACAGCATGTGTTATGCAAGTCTTCAACAGCATGTTAAGTGTGCACAACCTTTATAGGTTGTGTGGTTAACATACATAAAGAGGTGTAACTTCTCAGGTTCCAGCTCGGCAACCCCTAATGACCTTATGGACTGTAACTCTCACACTTCTGGGCAACTGTGACAGTTTTACACACAGACCAGCCAGTTCAAGGATACCCAGATATCTGATGAGGATCAGGAAGAACTAGGAGTAAACTCTTGTGATGGTAAAAGGAGCCCAGAAACTAATGACTGAAGAGCACAGTGATAAGGGAGGCATTATGATCAGTCAGTATTTCTTAACAACACATAAATAACAGTATGATAAAGAAAACATAGGTACATAGTATTTTCTTCCACATACTATGTACATGCTCGCTCAGAAACAAACACACACACAAACACATACACATAATCACACTAACACGCTGCTAAGGCTTATTTGTAGCCATAAATAAAAAAATAAATTAAAAAAAGCCTTTAATATTTTTTTTAAGTTTTAATGATGTGTGCATCATATTGGACGGAGTGTTCCTGGTCAAGGTCCCGAGATCAGGACTGGAGCAGAATGCCTAACAAGCCTGCCGGGCTGATGGGAAGATAGCATTTTGATGAGTGTGTGTGTGTGTGAGTGTGTATTGCTGTTGCAGGGCAAGGGGGGGGGGCTAAGATTATAGGGCGAAGGCTGCAAGTAAAATGCATATTTAATTTTAATGTTGTTTATCTTCCATCCTGTTAGAAGTGCAAAAGCCCTCAAATGATTACACTCAATTTTAGATGATGCACTGAGGAAACTGCCCTTGGTAAATCCTGAGAACACCCTGTGAGAAGAGTGTTCACATCAAAGCGGCATCAAACGCTCCCCCTAGCAGGAGCTAATTTCCTACAGGTTAAACTTGTGTTTGTCTCCAACAAGGTTAGTAAATGAGGTAAAACTGTGAAAGTAAACCACAATCCAGTATCTGAGACATTAGATACTTTTTCTGTATCCATTTATTGAAAGCACTGAGCCGAGACTTTTACTCCAGTGCAGCAGGAGAAAAAGCTTAAAATCATAAATCGCCAACATTACAAGCTTCCAAAAGTAGGGGCTGTAAGGGCCAATGCCACCGTGCCAATAACTGGATTTACATTGCATTTGCATGAGCTCTTCCACACTACATTAGGCATGTAAAGTGGAAATTGACCTAACAACGTGCTCATTTTGGCCATTACCCTTGAGATTCTTTTTTTTATTACCTGTAGGGAAGGTTTGCTGAGCATGCATGCTCTTTTTCAGCAACATTCTGCCACATATTCATGCTTGGCAGCTGACCAGTACGGCCTCAGTCTTGTACTGGTGGACCACTTAGCAGCTCCGCTGGAGCAGTTGGGGCTTAAGTGCCATGCTCAAGGGCGCCGTAACTCTTTTTCAAATCCCAGCCAGATTTTTCTAGCCGGTTGGTGAATTTGAACCACTGATCTCCCGGTCACCAGCTGGCTTTTGCGACCTTTAGGCTACTCCCGACCAAAACAAATAACTACTGAAACATGAATTCAGCAGCCTTTGAACTTCATCATTATTTCCATACCTTTCAGACAAATGACTGACAGCTGCTATATACACATGCCCCAGGATAAAGCGTTAGGCAACAAGGCAGAAATGTACCTCTATTCATTACTCAGCCGGTGGAAGTAGGCAAGCAATTATGTGACAGCACCATAACTGAGTGACAGAATTATTTACTACTCGCTGTGTGTGTATCTGTAGATGTTGCGTTTGGACAATCATGTGTGAAACTTCCGTGACATTTTTCTGCACGTATGATTTATGTTCTTGATGGTCACGGCTGTTCCGCTTTCATCAAAGAGACAGGGCGACATGAAAACGGAGCTGATAGAAATGGAACCCAAATTACTGCATGATTAATGGATTAAAGTTCTTTTAATAGACTTTGCCTATCGTGAAATCGGCAAATGACACCAATCCTAACTGTTAATTGAATGTAATGGAAAATAATGAGATCCAGAGAAGTACATAAACCACTGATCTTTATTCATTGTGTGCAACATGAGTTAATGCCTGGTAATTGCATCATTATATGCCATCTGTTATTGTTAATGGAAATCAAAAGGGTTTTAAAAAAAAATTCTTAGTTACCTGTGTAGATGTATTGAACTATCTTGAAATTCTCCAAAAGCCTTACTTTAAAGGTCACATTATGAGCCTGTGGTGCGTTTAACCAGCTGACAAAATGAGAAGTTGTTGTATATGAAGGACTGTTTTTAAGAATCAAAGAGGTATGGATCTGTGTGATAAAATTCAGTAGAAGATAATGGGCTATTTGTGGGTCTTATTACATTTTCAATCAGTATTCTCATGCATACATTTCCCCCGTGTTACAGGGGGAGGTTAGCTCTCCAAAAAAGATAATAATAGTTTTATTTGTCTAGCACCACCCACAGTCCACCCCGCCCCGCCACCCCACACACACAAACACAATACACAGCGCAACACTCACGCACAGGAATGCATTCTCAGCCATGTCATACAGACTCAAAGGCTAAGTGGGGTTTGAGAAGATTTTTCAATGGTGGGGGAGGATCTTATGCAGCATGGGAGGCTGTTCCACTGTTCCCTTCCATCTAGGAGCTGCAACCTCAAACGCCTGATCTCCCTTAATCCTAGACTGTGCTACAGAGGTCTCTATCAGAAGACCTAAGGGGCCAAGAGGTCGAATATGGGTGTAGGAGTTCAGAAATGTAAGTGGGAGCCAGCCCATTGAAAGCCTTAAACACAAGCAATAGAATCTTTAAACAAAGTCAATTCATGAAGCGAACTGGGAGCCAGTGAAGGGAAACGAGTACCGGGGGTGATGTGATGTGGTCTCGTTTCCTGGAGTCAGTCAAAAGCCTATCAGCAACGGTCTGTACTAGCTGTAGGCAGACAGGAATGAGTGACTAACGACAGTGTACGGGGAGTTGCAGTAGACCAGGCGAGAGGTGATAAACGCATGGACGACTCTCTCCATGTCTTGAGCAGAGAGAAAGGGTTTCATTTTGAAGATGGTCCTAAGCTGAAAAAAGATGGCTTTCATTGCTGCGTTTTGATTTGTTTGTCAGACTGAGGGCTGAATCAAAAATCACACCAAGAAGAGGGTTTTAAACTGGAAGACACAGGGACAATGCGTGGTTGTACATCTTTTGATGAGCAGTCAGGGCCGATAACAAAAATCTCTGTTTTATCAGAATTTAGTTGAACTAAACTGTGCCATCCAGTTCTTGATGGCAGTCAGGCAATCCTGCAGAATAGATAATCTGCTGAAATCATTAGGGTTAAGGGAAACATACAGCTGGGAATCGCCCACATAGCAATGGTAAGAAATACATTCAAACTGATGGATTATATGTCCTAAGGGAAGCGTATACAGAGAAAATAAAATTGGACCCAGCAGTGAACCCTGGGGCGCTCCGCATGGAACTGAACTTTGGAAATGAAGGACAGCTTGGAAATAATGATAGTTTTGTTGGATGGCAGGGGCAGGGTCGAGTAGAGTTTTTATTTTAGAATGGGTTGATTGCTGGCTTGATTCCAATAATCTGCAGAGCGATTTGATCAAGATTAATTCAAGGCAAGCAGGAGACGTTTTAAGCAATTATTTCTCACTTTGTCCCACAATGCAATGAACGTTCCATGAACAGATCTGTTTGGCATTCAAAACACCATCGCTCACACCTCCGTCCTAACACCTCCATGTTAACTCTCATTGAGAAGCCCAGACGAGGCCCAGACAGGTCACAGACAGCATTATGCCTGTCAAATGGAGAACCAAAGATGTAATTATGTCACTTGGATAGTAGACTGGCATTGAGTGGAAGTCATAACAGACAGCCACTGCTGGAGGAGCCCTCCTGTCGTGAATGGAGATCAGAATATTGCGAGACACGGTCTTGATCAGGTTAACGCTATCTATCAGTATAGAAAGTTAACAGGACAGTGGACATGGTTGAGCACGATGGTATTGCCTCTCTCTGAACTGTATAATTATAGGACACTACAGGACAGGGACAGACGACACAGGAAAGGACGCAGGTCTACTACTATTATAAAGGTTTGCATATGCTAAATGCATACAAAGCTGTAGCATGATAAAGACAATAGTACAGGGCACTCATTACACAGGATATGACACAGACAGATAATTAAACAGGACACCAAATCAAACCCTCCCCTCCATTCAGTAGGCTTGTACCCAATGGGAATCGAACCCTGAGCTCTGTCAGTTTTATAGCCATGTCCAGGCCCCACAAAACGACGATAATAATTATTGGGTAGAACAGAAAGTTTTATTCCATCCCTATGTTTTAGCAGTACTAGATTATTAGATCCAGTTATGAACTGACCTTCATGTTATTAAACTTTATCGACCAGTAATATAAGAGCTTATTTATCTGCAGCAATGAGCACACAGGGAGAAGCAGGGGTGCGGGGTATTAGGGCTAAATGTTTGTTTTTCTGAGTGTACACTGTTTATTGAGGATTATGAGTTTGAGAGAGCAAACACTCCATGCGCAAGGTCTTGTCTCCTCCCATCCTCCCGAACTGCCTATACATCATTTTTTTTGCCTGCCAATCCATCACTCAGCCTCTCAGTGCTCTCTTTCATTCTATAAATACAACCTTGCTACCGCACCTCTTGCACACCGCAGAGTTCTTCCTCTGAGAAGTCACCCTCGGCAGGGTTTATATAATCTGTGAAGGTGCGAGGTGTGAATCTGTGTTTGAATGAGACGGGGGAGGGGATGGATTAACACCAGGAGCTGAAATTTACAATTCATTAGCACACTCGACAGCAATATTAATTGGATACAAGCGACCCCAAGGAAAAAGCCTGTGGTAGCTGATTGGGTGTAATTTGATCTTCACACTGGTGAGAATAACTGTTACGATTTTTTTGTTTTTTCAATCACAAGTAACACGTAATTCATCTGTGGCAATGGTTGCTCACTGTATAACACTGAAATGATCATCATTACCACTTTGTCAAAGATTTTTCACAAAGTGATTATGCAGTCAGGCATAATGATATGATGACATAGCGATGACAATGTTCATCATCTTGCAGATCTTGCAGATATTAGTCATCAGTAGGGTAAGACACTAACCTTACGGGAATTTTGGCAATTTTACTGAACAATGAAATAATGCATTTGCCTTTCATATTGGCAAATAAACACAATATGTACCACTATGATTTGTTTTATTTTAAATCATAAATAGACCTTCTACTGCTTCAGACTGCGTACTCGGTTGATTTCTTATCCCTACATTTTCTCTCAGCCAGAACGCAATGGAAAAAATCCATCGGTCATAGGCGCCCATGAATCACCTACGGTGGCCCACGAGGGACAGCAATCGCATTCATGTGTGACTGATTGACAAGTCAACGTAAAAAAAAATATATATGAAAAAAAAAATGTGAACAAGGTGAAAGGCAAAAAGTTGTACCGCTAATTATCAGGGGGGCCCTCATTTTTAATGTCACTGGACATTTTAGAAACTTTCAAGGACATTTTTTTTGGCCCCGAGCACCCGTTAATTTCTGTTATCAGTCATTAATATAAATTGAAATGTCACATTTGTTTCACAGGATTTAAAGGGTAATCACAAACTAGCCCAACAGGATAATATTTTAAAGGGTTGGAACACTGTATCTAAAGACATATCACGAGGTGAAATATAAATAAAATGAAGATTGGTATTCTGCATGAGATTCTCCTACAGTGAGATTTACTGGCTTCAAGACATCTGGCTGCATTTCAGCATACAGGTTGTATTACATCCAAAAGCTCAAAATGTATTGATTTTATGCTTTAAATGTTATTCTCTTGTGGTTTGGTAGACCTATTCGAACTTTAGATCCATCGCATCTCAGCTATGACCAACTAAAAGAGCTCAACTGGAAAATAAATCCTAGAAGCGTCTTGTTGGCCAGGCTGCATACCGTGTCCTGTCTGTCTATCTATCTATCTATCTATCTATCTATCTATCTATCTATCTATCTAGCTAGCTAGCTATCTAGCTATCTATCTTCCCATCTTTTCTTTCAGTACAGAATAATATTTGTAATAAAGCAGAAGGGGTGTAACAAAGACATTTTGACATAAAACCAAATCATAGTAAAGACTTGGTTAAATGACTGTGTTAACTTTGTATACCCAGTAAAGGGCTGAGCTGATGCAGTGGGCCGCACACGGAGCACAGATTACAGAGAAAGACTGCTTTTCTCTGCAGGTTACAGTTACAAGAAAAGACGATTTTTCATTCAGCGTGGGTATTGACTGTGTAGGCCTGTCTTCACGCTCTGATCAATAGCAATGTATAATGTCTGCTCTCCACCAGTCTTAATAATGAGCCCTGAACACAGCCAAATTCTCATTTTGTTTGGCTTTGAAAGAATAACAAGGTTGTTAGTAACAAAGGTTACATTGATTAATATCCCTTTTCTCCCTACGGTAGATGAGTAATTCTTGGTAATGGAACATGCTTTGCCCCGAGAATCGATCTGGATTCATGGAAGTGATGAAAATCTATCCCGCTGTTATCGGAGAAATGAATGAGGGGACAATCGCAGGGGGCCAATAAGGCTTCTGCCTTTTCCAGACAGGACACAACAAGAAAAAAAATAAATCAAAAATAACACAAAATCACGTCTCAGCCATCGTTTACTGCCTCCGTTCCCTTACTGCCACTATCCAAATGATTATGAGTGCAGCTATGCAACCGAAGCCCCAGCAGAGCTTCAGAAAAAAAAAACCCATGTGGGCAGCTTGCTTGCAACCCACAACCTGCTTGTGGACAGATTTATAATGACTCACTTGATTTGTAGCCAGGACTGATTATACATACAGCAGATAATACACGCCGTACCTTCAGATCAGGCCTACTACTTCTGCCACAGATTACATGCAGCGAAGTGAGCTGTGCTTCGCTGTCTTCAAAGAGGAATTGCACATTTGTGTTATTTTTAAGCGGGAAAAAGAAACACCTTGTCGCGCCACGTTCCTTTTCGGGCTCACATGTGGCACCTCTCTCTCTCTCTCTCTTGAGGGGGAGACGCCGTTCCGATCGCATTCATCTAATCCCCCCCCCACCC
>CABFOQ010031916.1:4985-23995 GCA_900660455.1 Gephyroberyx darwinii
GTGAGTCACATGGAGCAATGACATGAAACAACGTCAGGTTTTTCTTTTAGCCTGAATCAGCCTTGATTTCAGTCACTACAAGTCTCCCTGCTGTCTGTGTGTGTGTGTGTGTTTGTGTGTGTGTGTCAGGTGGATGAGGTGATGCTCACCCTGAAGCAGGCCTTCAGTACAGCAGCAGCCCTACAGAGCAACAAGACCCAGATCCAGCTATGTGAAGCCTGCCCCATGCACGACCTGCACAAGCTCTGTGAGAGGATCGAGGGTATGCAGCGTGAACTCAGCCACACATCCAGTGCTTTCTCTGGCTTGACTCATGAATTTATTGATGCAGGGTCAGTGTCTAAAGCGTTCTCGTCTCCTTGTGTGTTTCCAGGTTCATACCCACCCAGAGCTAAGATAGCCATCCAAAAATATCTCTCTCAGCTGAGTGACAATGAGCAGGCTGAGATATTTGAGCGGGTTCAGGTAAGTTGACGCCCCTTCGAGAGGACACTCTTTCTTCACTGGCAAAATAGTGACATTTTAACAGTTTTTGGTGATGTTTTACTAGACATGGTCGACTGTGACAGGGTCATATTTTTCCATAATGTGTGTGTGTGTCAATGTCTGCAGAAAATGAAGCCCGGCTCAGACCAAGAGGAGAATGAGCTGGTGATTCTCCATCTGAGACAGTTGTGTGGAACCAAGCAGAAGTCCCACCTCCACATCGGAGAGAGCCCTCAGGTAATTACACACCTTGGTCCCAATAGAGCGCTGCAGGAATGAGTCCTAAAACCAGGAAATGAGTTAGCATTTTTGCACTTACGTTTCCCTCGTCTCGAAGTCTAGTCTGGTTTTTTGAATGGGTTTTTGTTTAGATGCCTGAAATAAGGTCTTGAGAGGTTTTCATGTTTTGTTCTACGACATAAAATACGTCCGTAAATACCCCACTCGTGACTTTTGAAGCTTTTACCTGTGTTAAAAAAGGCGGTTGCTAACAAGTGGCTAAATGAGACTACAGAGGTTGTGGGGGACATTAAATGTCATCACACTGAACACTGTAACTCATCTACTCACTAGTCCGCCTTTACAGCCTCTAGTTGTGTTCATACTGGCGCTCTTCCAAACTATTCTGACTCAAACTTTCCAACTTGTAGATTTATCAATTTATAGTATTTTTAGTGGTGGTGATGTTGAAGTCATGCGACCGTGGTGTAGTTCGTTTATAGCCTAACGTTAGCTTTTTACTTCTGGTTTACACTCATTTACACTTCAAAAATCATAAAAGCGGTGTTCTTGCTGAACAAAACGTGTAAGTATCATAAACTTCACAGAGCTTATTTTCTGCAATAATCCAAAATCCAATGCAAAAATCCCATAGGCTTTTTGTAGAGGGAACCAGGGAGATGTTAACTTCCGGGATGGCCTACAAAAATACGTCATCCCTGCAGCACTCTATAGAGCTCACTTTTGGATTTTGGGATGAACCTCTTACACATTCAGAGTGACGTCTTTTTCCTTGTATTTTCTGTTGATGAACTGATTCATTCCAAACAAACACACCGCTTCCTTTGCATCAGAGGATTTTCACAGGATTTCAACATCTCAGTGGGTGGTAGAGAGTAGCAAACAGACATGTATTTATATCAATGTGGTGGATTATTACTTGAACATGATCTAGATGGAGCGATTGTGTGTTGAAGATTTGTATTTCACATCGCTCAACCCAACCTAATTTTCAGTATCTCATGCCCTCATGCCCTCTTGCTCCTCGACTGTGAAGTCAGCGTATTCACGTGTTAACTCTCTCTGTTCCCGGCCTCTGACGGCGTGTTTCTGTCCGTCGTCGTTCTGTGACAGAATGCGGCGAACAACTCAGCAGCAGGAGACGGTACAGCCAGCGGTGGTCGCTTCAAGCTAGATGTCCTGAAGAATAAAGCTCGCAACTCCCTCACCAGCTCTCTGGAGAACATCTTTTCAAGGGTACAGAGAAAAAAGTTTTTTTTATTTATTTTTATTTTCCTTTTGAATTGTATTTCCTACCCTGTTATTTCATCTTCACCATCTCTCTTGCTCACCGTCTCTCTTCCTCTCTCTTTTTAAGTTTATCCCCGTCCCTACTAACGACAGAACATAGCCGTCCTGCTGCAAAGCTTTGTGTGTCTCTCTCAGCCCCCTCTTTGTATCTGCTGCTGTTTCTGTGTCATTGTTATCTAGGGGATTTGGATTGACCCATATCTGCTAGTGACATTATAAGTGACAATAATACCTTAGTTGAAGGATCCAGACAATCAGAGACCTCGACCACCATCTGTTATTGTCTCAGAGACGTTGCTAAACAATGACACTGTAAAGGTTGTCAGTCAGGAAATATTTGTGCTTTTTAATAAATCAAGAAATTACATTGTTCATTTCTTGATTTATTTCTATTTGATTTTTTATTTTACTTATTTCCTGATAGTACAGCACCTCGGAGACTGCAAGTCACTTTTTTATATATATCAAGAATAGTTGCTCCATTTTGGGAAGTCTTTGTATGAAGATGTTTGACCTCATTGTGTTTAATCGTGTTGTATGCTTTTATTGTAATTTGTATTTTGAAAACCTGTCTGATGTAATCACTTCTCTCACCAGGGTGCCAGTCGGATGCGAGGCCGTTTGGGAAGCATGGGAAGCATGGGGAGCTTTGACAGAGTAAGTGTCCTTGATGAGGAATGTGAGATTTCCCAGAGGTGTGCTCGTGGGAGGCCTCTGGGAATTCTCACTTTTGAGCCAGTGTCCATTACAAGGATGTTATATTCCAACCCCGTCCTTGCAGTTTGTTAAACTGGCGAACGCTTTGAGATGCAAACCTCAGATTACCAACAGTGCTTAGCTGCGTTATTCCCAGATATTTCCCTGGTTCATTCGTAGCCCCCCAAAGACAAACAGAACAGTAGGGAGTGTGTTTGCGGAGCTGTCCGTTGACCATTTGGGGTTGTTGGATGGCAGAGGGCTCCGCTATGTCACTGCTGTGCAGAATGTGGGGCCAGTGTGTGATGGAGTCCCTCTGGCCCCCATCGGTCATGACAGAGAGGTATTATGCTGATCACAGATGAGAAATAGACCCTGCTGTGCCCTGACATGTTCCAGTTGTCATATGACTTCTACTTTGACTTTTTAAGAGACATCACTAGATTTGTTTGTTGTTTGTTTCACTTTCAAGGCTGTATATTCTTTTAATGCTGTTCTCTTCACCTCACCTGCGTTCCCACTTTGTCTTATCCCTGAGTTGAATCGATAGAAGTGGTGTTACAACCAGGAATGTTGTTTTGTCCTGTGGTGAAGCTTGATTACATGGTAGTCTGGGGACTGTGTCAGGATGCAGATCTCCAGGCCTGCAGGAAATAAAGTCAGGATGTCCAGTTGTGTGTCTGCTAAGCCATGCCTCTTCTGGCTTCCTCTTCTTCGCCTTGTAAACACGACCCAACACTGCAGAAGTGTAGCTAACCATGTGATGTTGGCCCTGTCCCAATCAAAACCACTTCTATCTTATCCTACATTGTACAATTGACAGTTAAGCCATTTAGGCGACAGTTATATGTAGCACGATTTACAAAGTGCAACAGAAATGACTCTTGCAACGTGCTCTGTGGTTTGAATCAACTTAATCAGCGTGACTCCAGCAACCTCTGCAGTGATGAAGTGTCTGCTTCTTGCACAGATTAAGACGTGAATATAAATATTATTGAACGTCTCCTATCGTGTCAGATCTGTGGGAGGGAGGTCTCCCAGAGCGCAAAGAGAGGAGATTGGAGGGTTTGGTTAGGAGCTGAGCCATCGAGGATCTCCCCACCAATAGTGTGTGATGCTGTGAGTCACAGGACATTGGCCATTAGAATACAATAGATGTGGGAGCTGCATGGCAAGGCACGAGGTAGCACCGAGTCCAAAAGTGTTGCAGGGAGTTGAACCTGGAATGAGTCTTGTCATGGGGGGCTCTGGCTAGGTGAGTGCAGTCCTGTTGTAACTTTGCTAACTGAGCTAGCGTAGTTTATCTGGCTGACGCATTTACAGGATTTCTGGAAAAGAATTGTGTTTCAATTCCAAAACAATTTACACTATGAGGTTATTCCATACCTCAGTAACTCATTTCAGATGACTTCAATAATTGTTGTTTGATTCATTATTCTTCTCCTTGTTTCACATTTCAAACAAACCAGATAGATGAGAAAATCGAAGGGTGCTTAAAAAATGTTTGACTTTTATAAGAGCATTGCAGATTTATGAGCATTGCTCATGTGAACAATGACATCGTACCCCCCTTTAATCACGTGTTCATCTCCGTCGCCCTCAGCAGGACGAGGAATCACCCGGTCACTCCCCTCCAGGATCTCCTCCTTGTTTCCCAGATGATGATCCGGAGGGCGGCCTGCAGTTCCGTCGGCGCGCCCACACCTTCAGCCACCCCCCTGTGAAGAAACGCATCTCCTTCGAGGGCCAGTCGGCCAAACACGCCCCGCTCCGCAGACAGCAGTCTGTTACCTCAGAACTACTGCAGAGCAGGTGACTTCACCAGCACACCACTCCCGCCTGCCTTTCCAAGTCACTTCCTTTCTAGTTAGAACCTGTAGGAATAAGGATTGAGCTTCTTCTACATGCACATTTTTGTAAACTTGAGTTTATTTATGATGCGGTTTGCGTAAAGGATATTGTATTGAACTGTTTGGGCTATATGGGAGGGAGTCTTTGGGTTCTGTTTTGATGAAACTCAGGGCTAAAGCTAACATTGTCATTGGAAAAGCTTAACCTGTTGCTCTTTTAATCAGTTTGACACTAGACACAGACAACGCAATCTACTTACAGAGCTTTGATCAGTCCTAAACTCCCCCCACCTCCCGCACCACTTTCCTTGAACAATAGCAGCACACGTTTCCTGTCACTGTTTGATGAGTCCTTTTCTGCGCTCCGAGCAGCGGCCCTTTCTTTGTTTAATGTGTGTGTTTTTATTTGTGGGCATTTCATGTGTTTGGCTCACCCAGTCCCGTGGCCGTCTCGAGAACGCGCAGTGTCTCGGAGAGCGAGTCCTCCTTCAGCCTCCCCTCCTCCTTCTCCGCTCCCACTTTCCTGAAAAGCTTTTACCAGGGCTCACTGGGGTCCCTGAGCTCCCTGGCTGACAGTGGGAGCCTTAAGAGGTGAGAGGGGGTGCACAGCCGACCCCCCTGCTTAGACCCAAAAGCATCGGCCAGGGACTTGACAAAGGGGATGGGATGGGTGGAAAGGGGAGGTGCTGTTCCTCTCTGGGATGTTGTCTGTCCACACCTTTTAACATCCAGCTTTAGTCCCTGTGTCTTTCTACTGTTTTCTATCCCTCCACTGCCTCTTTTTAATTTAACAGAAAAGATTCCAGCTGTTTTCTCTATTGTCTGTGCAGCTGGACTCCTCCTATTTTCCTCTGAAGTAGAAGGGGACACTGAGGCGCCTTCTCCCTTGTTTTTTTTGCATGTGGATGTGATGCTTCGTTGCTCGGCACGGCTGTATCTAACCTGAGTTTATAGCCTTTATTAACTGCAGAAGCCACTTTTTACCATCACCTTTCTTGACCATTGCAGTTCATGATGCTTAAAGTTTCACAACTTTAAAGTTGTTACCATGTCTTGTTTTAGCAGGTGATGTTCACCAGTAGTAAGTAATCAGTTAAAGGAAACACAGGATGCTCAAGAGTCTCCTGATGCTGTTTGGCATGGCAGTACCCCGACGTGGTCTTACAGTGTGAGGAAATGGCAGAATGTCTGGGTGGGGGAAAGTAAAGTTTAACATTTCCATTATGAATGAGAGTTGTGCAGACCATTGCAGACTGTCGATTTCTCACAGCAGGTCCTTACATTGTTAATGTCAGGAGCAGGTTTGGATTACAACTAGTTGAAAAGCCTAGATCTTCTGCGTATTTTCATCTCAATATGTTCAGAGATTACTTCACTGCAGTGCTGTCTCTCTGTGACTTCTTTATGTCTTTACTTTATCTGTACTGGCAGGAAAACACGGTGAAATAATATAACAAGTGAAGAATTTCAAATCAATTCAGTTGAAGGATGGAAGCCAAGGGAGGGAGGGATGTTAAGTCTGCAGGACAGCTGTAAGAACACAATCCTTGTCCCAATGGCCCTGGCCTCAATCTGAGGTCACTTCCTGTTATTCATTGTTCACATGGTCAGACAGGCAGTGTGTTCTGACCCGGCTTAGTGCTAGCTGTAAACTGATCCCTATGACTAATGGCAGAATAGGCTCATCTCTTCAGTGGTGAAAAGAATAAAAAGAAATTAAATAAAGTTGAAGGATTCATCGCGTGTTGTCACGAAACCTCTTTTCCCCTTGACATTTCAGTTTGACAGCTTTGGCGTCTCGTGTGTGTACGAACCGATGTGTTGTATGTGAAATTCAAATGATACGAGTCAGTGGGCAAGCAGGTTTTTCAGTAGCTCCTCTTTAGTATTGTTCTCTTCTCTCCCCACTAAAGCGACTTCTTTTCCAGGAAGTGAGCAAACACTCATGCACCGCAACCTTGGCTGCTCGTGTGGTTGTTTGTCGTTGTTTTATGTACTAACTATGAGCTGCAACCCTAATCTCTGCTTTATTGATGCTTTATACATTAGTATTGGTTATCAGTCAATGTATTGGCTTCATGTGCGTCTGTCAACAGTGTTCTTAAGGTTCATCTTGACTGTTTCTCAGCAACTCAGGGAGGTTGTGTTGATGAGAAGCCTGTATAAGGTTTCCCTCTGACCTGAGATTATATGTGTGTGTGTGTGTGTAGGCATACTAGTGTGTGCTGGTGCGTCTGTGCATTTGTAGGTGTGTGTGTGCCTTCTACAAGGGCGCTGAAAGGCTGTTAGTGTAAGATGACACCTGACTCTTTTATCGGGTGTCGGTGACTGTGTTGTCTTCTCTCCCAGTAATGGGGAAGGCAGGAAGAGGACCCTGTCTGGCTGTAGCAGTGACTCTCTGAGTGGGGGGGGTCTTCAACTGACCCCACGCAGGGTCTCCTGGAGACAGAAGATCTTCCTGAGGGTCGCCTCACCCATGAACAAGCCTTCAGCATCCATGCAGCACCCAGGTCTGACACTAGATACATATAGGGCCTGCTGTAACACAATCACTTTTGACATTCAAGCAAGGCAAAGCATGATGCACAAAGAATGGGGTTTGAATAACCCACAAGCACAGAAAATAGTACAAAGCACCAAGGAAAATTACAATTACGTATCTCCTGATTTTCAAATTGCATGCATACATGGAATTTGCAGACCTGCAACAAGGTGTCAGTAGAAAGAAGAACTTCCTCTACATGCTTATCAGAAAAATGCAACTGGTAGAGAAGCTCTTTAAAGTGATTCTCCAATCTATTCCTGTGGCTATTTTTGCCTCTTGCCTGAAGCTTATAGTCTGCTTGCCTCAAGGGATCTCATAGCTGAGGAATTTCAACTTGGATATTAACATCAGCAATTCTAAAACATCCTAGGCCTCAAACATGCGAATCATCTTTTTATCTTTTTAACATCAACAGCATTAATAAAGTGGTCATCAGTCATGTTTCAGTGTATGAAAGCAAATCAAACTGAAAGTCATAACACGTTGAGAAATGTGGTGGCACCGAGTCATGACCAAGAAATCAAATAAATTTGAATCGTGAGCTCCTTGCCCGTTCCCATATTTCTAAAGCCCAGATCTTGATGCACCGAACCCAAATAGAAAATTGGACTGCTTCTATTCAAAGCTCTTTCCAGGACAGGGAATGCATGAAAGTCTAATCCTGGCAGTGTTCGTCCCACTCAGGACATAATATTAAACACAGGCAGTATATTTTCACATTCACTAATAATAACCACTTTACAAATACTTTCTGTCAGTGCATTTTGATTTTGATTTTGTAGACCACTGTGATGCCAGGGAGCTGTTACCCCTCTCTCCCCGTGCCTTGGATTCTAGTCAGGACCCCTTGGGGCGCCTGCTGCTCCCCTCAGCTGACCCCCTCACTGGGGAGAGGCCTAAAAGGACGGGGGCTGACTACCGGGCCCTCTGGAAGACTGCAATCCACCAGCAGATCCTGCTGCTGCGAATGGAGAAGGAGAACCAGAGACTGGAGGGTGAGGGTCCATCTTTGGTCACATGAATCCCAAATATAAAGTTCTTGTTCTTGATGTTCACTGGGGGGTTTTTATGATTTGTGTCACAAGGCAGTTTAACAATGACACACTGGGTGTCATTGTTAAACTGTCTCCGGCTCACCCTCTGAGGATAGTTGTTGTAATGGAGACTACCTTTCCTGTCCCTCTTCCCTGCCCATCAGGATAACCCTGAGGTTGCACAGGCAGTCCGCCCCACATGTCGTAACACTAGAAGTCTTGTTGTTCCTCACTGACGCCTCCTTACTGAGTGAACGGGGATGGGAAGCCCAGAGCTAGCCGCCCGTTGAGCTTTCGTTTCTGACTGCTGATTATTTTGGAATCAAGCGTTGACGTCTCTCGGTTTAGGATTCTGGAGCACAGCTATATTTAGAGGAATGTTTTGGTGGAACATGTGTGCGTGCGCACACACACACACACGTTGTAGGTTAAAGTTCATGTAGAACCAACAGAGTTTTCTTCAGTCATGCTCAGTCAAAAAACAGGATACAGTTTTTGAAAAGATCGCCCTCTATTGGACAAGGTCATGCAGTATCTACCGCCAAGCAAGCTTCGTTTTCTAAACAGCAACACTATTTTCCTTTTGTTTGTTTACTATGATACCAATGCTGGTCTGAGGGACTAACTGTGACTAACCATTTTGAATAGAAGGTAAGAGATATTAAAGTTGCCCCTTTGGGTCAAGGCCGATGTCTTGCATGTTTTTGGTGTTGGTTATTGTATGGGCTCAATCAAATCAACCTCCTTTGTTTGCATGTTCAGGGTCAACCATATCTTCTGATCGTTGTGTACTGTGTACTTGATTTGGTCTTGTCAATAAGGATGTATTATGGGTGTTATGTGGTTATTGTGGCTGGTGGTCCATGTATTGGGGTTGCTATGGGAACTGTTCATGCAAGGTGAGTGGGACTGTAGCCACGGTGACCTCTTGCTTTCTTTTAATCAGCTACGTTATGTTTGACAAAGACACAAACCTGAGTGCGTCACGCTCCTGTCTTGATCCTTTGGCCTACTGTAAACTGGGTGTGTAGCCTGCACAAATACCTGCCTGATACCATATTATGTGTGTCTACATGTTTATACCACTTAAAAAAAAAAACTAATAAAAAAACTTGCTGAACTGAGATGCAGCATTCGCTCAAACCTTTCTTCTCTGGTGATCGCGTTCCAGCGAGCCGGGATGAGCTGCACATCCGCAAGATGAAGCTGGACTACCAGGAAGTGGGCCAGTGCTCCAAAGATGTGCAGGCATTATGGGAGAGGAAACTGACAGCCCCAGGCAGAACCACGGTCCCACAAGACAAGGAGGAGATGTACAATGCACTCTGCCAAGGTGAGAAAGCTCTGTGTGTAAGGGCGCACTCACACTAGGCCGTCCGTACCGTGCCCGAGCACGGTTGACCCCCAAAGTCTGGTTCGTTTGACTAGTGTGATCGCTCCGTACCGTGCCTGGGCCCGCTTGAAGAGGAGTGCTCCGGCACGGTTCACTTGCATTCGGGCTAGTGTGATCACTAATCGTGCCGTAGCACGGATCCCGAACATGTCAATGATGCGACTGTCCCATAAAATCGATGATTTATTGATGAACGTGAATTATAGTCGGGAGTAAAGCCGCAAATTCCTCCGTCAACATCAGCTGCCTCCGTAAAAATCTTCTTATACGTGCAGCACGATTAACTGAAAATTAATTAATCGATAAATCTATAAGGCATGTGAGAGAGCCGTGAGTCACCGCACCCAAAGAGACTCCAAATAAGCCACAAAGTAAAATTATGAACTCCACTGTGCTGTGCAAAAGCGCTTTCCTTCAACACAAGAAGTTGCATCGTGATGACGTAAACGCGCCCGAGCACAGAAGGTTTAAGCGCAGTGTGAGCGCAGGCCAGCGGGGGAGTGGGGAGGGGGGCCAATCGTGCTCCGACACGGTTCAAGCCAACCGGGCCTAATGTGAGTACGCCCTAAGAGTGCGAGAAGGAGGTAGAGGATGGGTGTGTATGTGTGTGTGCAAGCACGTTTCTTCATTCTTCAGGTTTGCACGTGTTTAGTGTGAAGGATGAGCACATGTACTCCCTCTCTCTGTGTCCAGGTGTTCCTAAGGGCAAACGAGGGGAAGTCTGGTTGCTGCTTTCCCATCAGCACCGGCTGCACCACAGACTTGCCCTGCGCCAACAAGCCCCGGACACTCCCTACTACGACCTGCTGAAGCAGCTCACCGCACAGCAACATGCCATTCTGGTGGACCTAGGTGAGCATACCAATCCACACAGTTCCTACAGTCATGGACAGCCCAAAAAAAGTCAAGGACTGACTATTGTGTTTACCAGGCCTGGGCAAGTTATGGAGAATAACATGAGGAGTAACTTCGGAGATTTTCAACCAGACAAGTGTCTAAAGTCAAACTTGGCTGCTCGTTACCTAAAAACCAATACGTTTTTTAAAATGTATTGCTCACATTTTTACACATTTATCATTATTAGTAGTAGTATTGTTGTCATTCTTATTTATTTATTTATTTATTTATTTATTTATTTATTTATCAGAAGGCACAAAAACCCACATAACAAATTTGCTGATTACATGCAGTTTGACGGGTGTGGTTAGCCACAACACAACTGGGGCATTCAGATCAATTATTCTTATAAAGCTTTTAATTGGGGATCATGTGTAGGACCACAGGGAGTGATGAACCAGGAAATGATCTCTCTCTCTCTCTCCCTCTTCAGGCCGGACCTTCCCCACTCACCAGTACTTCTCAGCCCAGCTGGGAGCAGGGCAGCTTTCCCTGTACAACCTACTGAAGGCCTACTCTCTGCTGGACACGGAGGTACTCGCTGCAGTCATGTGTATATTGCAGCGCTGCAAAGCCGCAGTGGACGGAGCATCATTACATTTGCACCTCATGCATTAATGCCTCGTGTTTTATGCTGCACAGGTGGGCTACTGCCAGGGTATCAGCTTTGTGGCCGGGGTGCTGCTGCTCCACATGAGTGAGGACCAGGCATTTGATATGCTCAAGTTCCTGATGTATGACCTCGGCTTCAGACGCCAGTACATGCCAGACATGGTCTCTCTGCAGGTGAGCACATTGTTGGATAGAGCAATACAATGCATATTATTGTAGGATGAGATGAGAAAACTTCCATCCCAGGGACTGCTGATGAATTCCTGACACTTATTTGAAAAATGAACAGTGTTTACTGTTGTGAAACTACAGTTTCAAATTCCCTACAGTGACATTTAGCTCCTGAATCCACATTTGTCTTGGGGTTAAACATCAAACATGTTTACTTTTTCTTGGTGAGTTGAGATTCAGTTTCAGGTCAAACTGGAGTCAGATCTTGCCCAATAGCCTGCAATGTGTGTTAAATACTGGAATAATGTTAAATAAAGGGAGCTCACCTTACATACGCCACTAGAGAAAAATAAATCATTTACTAAAATTTGATTGTATAAGATTATACCTTTTACAGACAGTTAGAGAGTAACAGGCTGGACCGCTGGTGTTCAATGTTTAGCTCTAATCTTCACGCTGGGAGAGTCCCAACATGTCTCTCACCTGTGTGGGTTAGCTATCAACAATAAACAGCAGCTCAGCGCCCAGGCGTCCCCACCCCTTATTCAAACCGCACAGGCGTCTCGCTGTGTCAGCTTCAGCTATATATCAGCTGACCTCACCGGGGTAAAAGCATCAGCAGGCGTGGTAATGTTTAATCTGCAGCAGGTAGCTATTCAGCCAACCGGTGCCCTCCCGGGTCTCTCTATGCTCCTATTGTGCTCTTCTAAGACCGACACCAAAGTTCACGAAGGCAGGAAAGAAGTTGCGCTCTTCTCTCTTGGCTGTTATTCAGTGTAAAGGTAAAGTGTTGCACTTTTAACTGTCAGGAAATGGTAAGCTTGATAACGGTCTGCTTACAGCTTCTTCTAACTTCTGCTTCTCTTTTCTGCGCCGCTGTGCTCAACTGTCAGGATCACGTCAATATGTTAGAGAATTTTGCACAGTGCTTCTCAAATGCTTGCCGTCGATGCGTGTCTGCACAAGTCCTTGAAACAGCTGTCTTCATACGAAAGGAGCTTCCTTGTCATGTAAAGGTTAAATGAATACTTTCCTGTGTTTTCACGTCCCCCGCAGATCCAGGCATACCAGTTTTCTGCTGCACGGCTACATGTTCTGACCCGTGTGTGTTTGTATCTGTGTGTGTGTGTGTGGGTGGACCTTATCCCAGATTCAGATGTACCAGCTCTCCCGACTGTTGCATGACTACCACCGTGAGTTGTACAATCACCTGGAGGAGCACGAGATCTGCCCGAGCCTCTACGCTGCACCGTGGTTCCTCACGCTCTTCGCCTCCCAGTTCCCCCTCTGCTTCGTTTCCCGCATCTTTGGTACATCTTTAGAAATCACGGTGTTATGTGTTTGTTCACACACATACACATACTTATCAGCACAAACACTGCTCTCAGCATAATAGGAAAGCCATAAATCTGAATTGCCTGTTAATCGTTACAACTGAACTGCATTGTTTAAAGCCTGTAGAGGATTTGTATTGTTTATTGCTGTGTTGCCTCTTGTGTTTTCCAGATTTTCTATTTGTCCAGGGAACTGAGGTGATCTTTAAAGTGGCCCTGTGTCTCCTGAGCAGCCATGAAGGGGAGATAGTGGAGTGTGACAGCTTTGAGACCATTGTGGACTACCTAAAAACTACAATTCCCAACCTCACTCAGACACAGATGGAGCAGACCATTGCTAAGGTACAGGAGGGAGAGTTATGAGGAATGGAGTCACATGTCTCCAAAGTAATTAAACCTTAAATTAAATGTTGTATTTATACTTCTCATGCCTTGTGCCTTATCCCCAACTTTGTTTTGTTGGAAAGATGAATACCTATGGATGCCTGTTGTGGTGGAGAATGTGTTTGCAGCCCATAAACAATGAAAAACAGTTGAGATTTCCTCCATTTAAGATAATACGAGTGTTGACCAGGACCCTTTCTGTTTTATGACAGTTGTCTATTTTTCAAAAAGCAATATGATGTGGTTGGGGGTGATTTGGTGATGATTGTGATGTCTGTGGCAGTATGTAGACCCCATGGAGTACTTTGTACTTATCATAGTACTTTGTTCGCTTATGTGAATTCCCTGAATTAAAATTGTGGAATTATTAGATTATCCAGCAAATTAATAAAAAACAGGCTCCTTTCAAAATTCCCTCCCTGGGTTATAAAGTATCTATCTATCTATCTTTGGCTGAACGTTATACTCTTGTGATTTCTGGGTTGCCAGGTATTGGAGATGGACATCTCCAAGCAGCTGCATGCGTATGAGGTGGAGTACCACGTCCTGCAGGATGAGATGTTGGATGCCGGGCCGCTGCCTGATGATTCTGACCGGCTAGACAAACTAGAAAAGACCAACGTCCAGCTGAAGAAACAGAACATGGACCTGCTGGAAAAGCTTCAGGTAAGGAAGAGGAGCATCACACTTCACTGTGTGCATAAACCTTCTCTTCACCTACTGCTGTTCGTCTGTCTCACTGGGAATAAACTGGGGAAATGAAACGAAATCAAACTAAGATTTAGGTTACAGGTCCGTCCATACAAAATAGTTTCTCCTTTCCCTTTTGATTGGCTCATAAATGTTTCTGTCATGTTGTTTACATCTGCCTACTCCACAAAATTCACCATGGGTAATGTCTCAGAGCACCCATAGATGGCACTAAAACATAAGTAACTGACTTAATGGAAACGATAGGAAGACGGGGATGAAATGCTATTTTTTCAAAATATTCCCATCATTTGATTCAGTACTATTTGAATCTGTGCTGCAGGGCAGGTAAAGTCATAGCTGAGGGTGTTAACATGAATCCAGGTCAGACTGGACATAGAGAACCCTGTGCTGTTGTCTTCTCTGACCTGACAGAAACCTTAGCAGGCTTAGACTGACGGCGCTGGATAGCTGTTGTTAATGTGAAATGTAGCACGTGGCTCACCACAAACACATAGGCTCTGCACTGATCCACCACATTACATACACTGCATTATGCTACACGTTATTGCTGTGTTTATCAAAACAAGCGTGCTGACCCCTACTGGTGTCCTCACAGCTTGTAGCTCTCTTACTTTTATATTGCCCGTCCAAGCAGCTAGCTCTGTACCAATATAGTGAGGTAAAATGTCCTTGTCCTCCAGGCTGCGCGTCAGAAAATCCAGAAGCTGGAGACAAACGTGGAGAACTTCCTGTCTCGGGAGAGCAAGATGAAGCACATGATTCGCTCTCTGGAGCAGGAGAGGGCAGCTCACCAGAAGACCATTGAACGCATGCGCTCGTGCCTTCCCCCCGACGCCCTGGCAGATGTGGAGATGACCCAGATCAAAACAGGACCCAATGGGAAAGCCAAAGCTATGGCCAAGAAACCCTGATGGTTACCAGGGGACAGGCTGCTCTGGGGAGACAGACAGACAGACAGACAGACAGACAGGCAGAGACTGTGGTGAACAAACAAACTGGTCGAATTCTGAGAAATACTTCTTAGTCCTAGGTTACTTTTGTACTGCTACATAAAGAGTGTCAGGGTTTTGTCAACGTGTGCTGTCTGGACCTTCAGACAGGCAGACTGTATCTGTATGATAAAACTCTGATTGTGGTGCGAGGGCGGTTTCAGTTATATTGGCCCCAGACTGTTCCACCGGTACATCAAAGCTTCCTTTCTCTCTCATCTGTTTCTGTGCCAGTTTGAAGGTAATGTCAAGATGCATCCCTATTCATTTCTGTAATCACAGGTGCGTCTTCTGGTTTGGTACAAGTGAAAAATGTGTCTTCCTCTTGAATCCTTCTTAAGCACCGCCTTGAAGTATACACCAGTCTCACCTTCTCAGTAGCGCTGCAGAGGTCGACACAATCCTTTGGGCCTCAAGGTCAACTTAAAGCCATTACCGGTGTCTATAACACTGGAGTTGATACCAATATTTTTGAACACCCTGTGTCTAATGACTGTTTGTGACAGACAATGCAACAGGCTAATCACATTGCTTTCTAATTTGCTTTTTTTTTCATAGTTATACTTGAATATTTTGTGAACTTTTAATTTCCCTCCAAAGAGCATCGTGATAGCCTCGTTGTTCGGGTGTACGTCTGCCGCGTCAGGCTCTACTCTTCAAGAGACGTGTGAAGTACCTTGTAGTGCCTCTCCCAGCAACACACCACAAAGGGATGTCTTCAGTTGCATTCACGTGAGAGAACCAAATATTTAGTACTTGCACTGCTGCTTTTTTTTTTTTTTGGAGGAAGTGCTTCGTCCAAAGCCGTGGCAGGATGTGAGGTCGCCTGCCTTCTCAGTTTCCTGTGTGACTGACCGTGCTGTCACCTCGGCGTCAGGGCTATAATCAGACGCTGAGACAGAGCTCGAGCTCTCCGGGAGGAACCGGAGGGAAGGATGTGAACCAACACCATGGCTCACGTGCGTCTATCATAAATGTCGATATGTCATTTTTGTTTTTGTCCACCTAACCGGTGGTTTGATGTGATCAGCACCATCGCTATGGTTATGGGTCCTGAATGTGGGCCTATAAGCAGCCAGCGTTTCTCCGTGACGTTGATGGTGATGTTGTCTTGCTCAAGGTTTAGAGACAACAGATGCCTGCGGTTACATCGCTGTTGGTTGCATGGGCTGCTTTCTGTTTAAAGTGAAGGGTGTGTGTGTGTGTGTGTGCGTGTGTCAGTGAGTAGAGAGAGTGAGGCCACACAGGAAATGAAAAGACCGACAGTTCATAGTGTCTTTTATGAGTAGAGAGCATTCTGAATGGTCTGAGTCTATAGTCTATAGGGTCTATAGCATTGGATCACACACACACACACGCACACACACACACACACACACACACGCACGCACACACACACATACTCAGGCAGACATTGAACCAACAGATGACCCAATAGACAGCAGGTTCAATGAGTGTCCTTGGCTCTCTCTCCAGTTTTGTTTCATCACACCTCCGTGTCTGACTCATGTCCAATGGGTCTGATTGAAGGAAAAAAAACACTCCTGGGCTTAACACCACTTTCATACAACTGGTCTGCCCTCCAAGGTGATGTCTGTATGAAAAATGCAGAATATTCTGCCATTGTTAACAGTGTGTTGTTAACTTCCTCCTTTGTGACATTCTTTTTCACTTTAAAGTGTGTTTTTACTAAAGGTTTGCTCTAAATGGACATATTCATTGGCATACAATGTTCTGTTCACCAATGCTTTATATTTCCACATACCCAGAGCACTTGTATGTTTGCTGAAATTAAAGCAGCTAATCCAAACAAGCCAGAGGTTGATAAATCCAACCTGACATTCTCTCTCATTGTGAAATGTTCCTGTGATAATTGAGGTGACATTGTAAAGGTTTGTATCAACCGTCTCAGAAGTCATAGACAAACGGTCACCGCTGAACAGAAGTGAATTCTCTACAGCTTGTACTACAACTGAAATATATCAGGAAACTCCATTTTAAAACTTTGAATGCTGAAGGACAGATGGGATACACATCTACACCACTTTCCTGGCTCTTTTTGCCAGTATTTTGCACCTTTACAGTATTTGTGCATCATAGGCATTGGCCATTTAACCAAAGACGTGATTCTTTCTCTGAAATGAATCAGTTCATCACAAATGCTGTAATGTATTGCGATGTTTAATGTGATAATCAATGCAATAACCTTTTTATCACTACATGTACTGTTCAGCAAAATGAGAGTGGCTCTTCAGGTTCATACAAACAGTTCAACAAGGATGCCAAATATTGGCATTAAATACATCATCAACAATCACTGACCATCAGCAGGCTTGCATACTCTTCCTTACCCAATGTTTTGATGCTTCTCTGCTTATTGATTAGTGCCAAAAGACAGCCTTTATTATCCATTGCTCAGAGATATGAGAACATTTTGGCAATGTTAATGTCTATCAAATGGAAAGCATGTCCTCCTGGTCAGCTAAGGGTTTTCACTGGTCTACTTTACTTCTGGTGTTTTCGATGCAGACCCTTAAATTGTATTTGTATCACTGTGTTTAATCATTAAGGAAAGACACTTAATAAGAGATTGATTGCTTGTTTTTCTGTCAATGTGAGGGCTACACAAAGCAAAAAACTGCCATAAGTCCTTCAATAAACCTCACCATGCCTTGTTTTCTATTGACTCATGTCTGAGTATATTTCATGTCGGGTAAGCTCTCATAAAGAAATCATGATTCTTTACCATTGTACAAGGTAACACTATAGGTGTAGGCTGTAGCCTCAAGCTGAAACAGGCTCTGTGTGTGGAAACATTATTGCGTAAAAGGCCTAGGTAGGCTCCTACAGTTTTAGAGGCTCTATTTTAAGGCCCTTGAAGAGTTCTACTTTGGTTAACGCCTTAGGCAAAGAGAACTACAGGTACCACGGTTGAAAAACCCCTGTGAATCTCTATTCTTTGCAAAGTATCTGTTCAAACAGTCTTATGTAGTATACATTTCTGAATTAGCCATAACGGTGAATGAAATAAAATGTTTCAAATGTTTGACTTCCGAGTTCGATCAGGAAATGCAGACCAAGTAAAATGAAGTGTTGGTTCATTTCATGAATTTAAGATATCACTGTTGTATTCTGCTAACGACACCCTGAAGGGTACATTCTGTCATTTAGACTCTCTCTTAGCCCTTTCTGTAATCTGTAGTCTATGGATATGAATCACTGCAGGAACCCAGGGAGGGCTCAGTCAGCCAATGAGGGGGCTTGAGAGATAGCAGGCGTATGCCCAGTCATTGTTTTCCTAGGAGGGTCTTGCCCAGAGAAGACTGGAGTGTTGCTCTGATCAACCCTCGCCAAGCCTGGAGCTTGTCACATATATAAACACACACATGTACACACACACACACACACAAATGACCGCCAACCAGGAGCCTATCGCACACTAAACAAAAGGGGCCACATTCCTGGTGTATTCCCACACGCGGACACATCCTGCAGCAGGGGAACAGTGGGATAGTGGGACTCCGCTGGGGATTGGCCAAGAACGACACTTCCTCTGCCGAGGGTCTTATCAGTACTGTTTGTGTTGCTTTTTTTCTCTGTCCTCCCTATCTTCATCCTTCCATCCATCTCTCCCTCCTTGCTTCCCTCAGTCCTCATCCTCCCTTTGGAATTATGAGGCTCAATCTGAAGCCTTTGTCAGGAATGAGGCACTAGAATATGTACCGAATATGCCTTTCTAACAGGGGGGCTGCAGAAGACCCCACAAATGTAGCAACGCAGTTTCCCAGACAAGTAAACCAAAAACACACCATAATAAAACATCACTACTATATGAACCAGATGAACTGTTAAGTTTCAACACTGTCAGGCAGCTCTCTACTGAGGTTGGCCAAATCCTCCTGTGTATGTGTGTGTGTGTGTGTGTGTGTGTGTGTCTTAAGGGTATTGGACCACGGTCACAGCAGAAAGGGAAGAGGGAGCTGACAGTGTAGAGCTTATAGTTGGTTGGAACGAAGGAGTGAAGGGGTAGAAGAGAGAGGGATTGGGGGAGGAGGGTAGAGAGGGTCCTTCTGCCTTATATGGGAATTCATACTGCTTCGCTTGTGGTGGAGTCTGGAGGCTGGAGTGGATTCAGTCATCAGTACAACGTATTCCAGGTCATGGAATATCTACGCACCAGCACAAGTTTTGATTTTGCAGCACGGTTAGCTGCAATTCAAATCAATAATATGGTTGTCAGGCTAAACCCAAACATTACACAACCGCAGCGATACAGGGGCAAAGCAAATGAGCTCATCTGAGCAGCACTGACTTGCAGTCACAGACGGAGTTTGGGAGTTACTGGAGATGGAGAGAAGGCGAGGACGGAGGTAGA
>CABFOQ010031917.1:1973-13454 GCA_900660455.1 Gephyroberyx darwinii
CAGAGATGACCACACCTACTCAGAGAGAGAGACTCCCAAGATGATTGCCAAGGTACTCCCAGATATGAAGATATGACATTTGATTTGTGTGTGTGTGTGTGTGTGTGTGTGTGTGTGTGTGTGTGTGTGTGTGTGTGTGTGTGTGTGTGTGTGTGTGTGTCACATCCAATCTTGGGAACCTCTGAGAGCCCAACTCGGTCCAGATGTACAGAGCACCTAGCGATAACACACTCCCCAAATCCCTGCACTGAATGAACGAAGACACACACACAAACCACAAACAAACACACACACACACATTCATTTCCTCTCCACAAAAGGCAAGTGCCAATGTTTTCTATGCTGGGGAAGCAGCCTCTTGTTCTCTTTGATAATTTATTCATGGGCTGAAAGAAAAAGACAACAGACGCCAGCGCTCCAACGGGACGACGCTGATTCAGTGTTTGGAGAGAGAGCGATAAAGACATATAGACTGAGAAAAAGAGAGAGAGAGAGAGAGAGAGGGCAGAGGGACAAATGAAGGAGAGATAGATAGAGATGGATGGAGGTGAGGAGAGTGAAAATAACAAGAGATTGAGTGGCGCACCGGTGTGTGTGTGTGTGTGTGTGTGTGGGTGTCTTTCTGTAGTGCTAGAGTGTGTCAAGTACACTCTGTCCTTTTCCTTCACCTTTTCTTACATGTCTGTCCTCTCCCCAACGCAAACACACGTTTTTATCACTATACTTGTGAGGACCTTCCATTGACATTGACATTTCCTGTCTCCCGAACTTTAAATTCAGATAAGTTCAGATATATATATATATATATTTTTTACAGGAGGAGATGAAGAGAGGTTCATGCCAGTTGAAATTTTTCAATTTGAGTGACAAATTCATCTAAAGGTGGAAATACGGAGGAGGGAATCGGGCCGGCTCCCCGATCTAAGGCTTCGATGGGACCGAGTGTCAGCAAGGATTAGTTGGTAGTGTGAAGTATTACGGAGTAAATCTCAACCCTCGCGATAGACTCGCAAGCCGTTTGAGAGTTACGATTCGAAATCAGCGCTGGTCCTGCAGTGTGTGGGTATTTAAGATTCAACCCGGACACTGCCCTGTCTGCCTCCACTCTTATTTTGACTAAATTCACAAAATCGAGTTGGTTCTCGCGAGTTCCTGCGGTTCTTGACACGTCAAGAATCTGTACAGAAATCTTAATCATATCATTTAGTGTGTGACCCCCGGCCCTAACTCTGTCATCTGGCCATGCATCACCCCTAGCTTGTATGACATGATCTTCACTGTGTTTCAAATGGTATAGCTGGCTCACCAACATGTGGAAGAAATGGAGGTGGAGTGTCAGTACTGAGGCACTCATCCTTTGTCACCAATTTGTTATGTTGGTGGAAGGATCAAAAAGGAGACGTAATATATACTTAAATGATGTTATGATATTCTGAAAAGTTGCTAAACCTAATGATAAAGTTTGCCAAGTTGTCAACGGTGAGAAAAAAAAATATCCAGGAGGCTGTAAATTTCTCCCAACGCACATTTTTTCCGTTGGTTATTTGTGACCAATAACACTAACCAACAGGTTAATAAAAGCTAAATTCCCTCTAGAAGACACTGATGGTGCTTCATGTCAACCAAAACCACCAATCATTATGGCTGGGTCTGTTATCAAACCTGAATGCATGTCATCATGCCAATTTAGCTGCTTATTCTTCAAGTTAAGCAATCACATTCATTGGTAAAGTGAGGAGAAATTTCACATTGCTTCCTGTGTCAATGTACAGTAACTCTGACCTTAAAGCTTTTCAAATATGCTCATAAAAAATGTGCATTTTCCAGTTTTGATTTGTCACTTGTTTCCCACCAGTGACCATATGGGCAAATATAGTGAATCTAAGGCATCTCAGAGGCAATGAGGTGTTCTAAGAGGAGTTTCTTGCATAAAGCAGCTTTAACCCTCACCACTACATGCCTAACATTAACTTTTTAACCCTTACCCTAATCTTCTAAACCTTGCCCTAATTCGAACCTGAACCCTAAACCCAAGCCGTAACCCTATATCAACCCCTTGTAGAAAGAACCTGTAAAACGTCCTCACATTGAATGACCTTTCCTCATCTATCTATCCTTGTGGAGGGTAGAACTAAAGTGTGTGCACACACACAGTCTCCAGCTTCCAATCATTACTATAGCATAATTAGTGCCTACAGGCATTGGACAGGGAAAGAGGCGAGAGAGAGACAAAGTTGAGTTTTAACAACTCCAATCAAGCTAGTATGCATAAAGATGTTTCATATGAACGCATGAGAGAATGAGAGACAACTACTTGATATTCTAGTCTGCCCGTAAATGTCTGTGCATGCTTGCCTGCATTTACACCAACAGCTGTTTTTCCTACCATTGAATAGGTAAGGAGCTGCAAGCCAAACTAGCGGGGGGTTTGAGTGCCCCATGATGGTCTAAATGCTGTTTCAGAGGCTTTTCCACACCGACAAGAAGAAAATCCTGGGGGAAACACTGAATACTTGTGGTTTTCTGGAACGTCCTGGGCATGAAAAGGGTCACATGTAAAGATAATGAATATTGGAGAAAAATATCTGCTCTCAGCAGCTTCAGTACAAAACCATTGGTGTCAGTCTTCAAAAACTCCATATCAGTCTAACCCTTATATCTATCACCATTCCCCAGCAAACAGAAGACTATTAGAACACATTTAGAGGCCATATGCTCTGCTGGAGCTCATTCAAACATCTGCAAGGGGAAAAATCCTGACTATTTAAGCAAGAGCACGTTGTCAAGTGGCTTATTGCTTGTATAAGACAGCTGCATCACACCATTACATTGGCCACATAATTTGTAGGCTTAATGCCACCTTTCACAGTTATGCCGATGACACTCTGTATCTCCGTGTAAATCCCAGTGACTCGAGTAGCCTTTACAGGGAGTGTCTAGCTGATATAAAATGGTGGATGTCTCAAAACGTATGAGGTTGTTGTATTTGGCCCTCCCAAAGCCACCACTATAATTTAGGATAATCTTTGCAACCTAACAGCTAACATCAAACCAACAGCCAGAAATCTATTCTATTCATGCTTTTATCACGTCTCGTCTTGACTCTTTGTATTCCAGCCTCAATAGGAAGACTCTCTCGCCTGCAGCTAGTCCAAAACGCAGCTGCTAGGCTTCTGACTAGGTCTGATAGGAGAGAGCATCTTACTCCCATCCTAGCTAATCTACTCTGGCTACTACTCTGATTTTATTGTTCACTTTTAAAGCTGTGAATAATTTGGCCCCGTCCTATATCACAGAACCTTTATCGCCCATGTTCAAAAGTGCTCTCTCTCTGATAAAGATCTTTTAACCGACCCCTGGGCCAACCTCTAGTCAACAGGTGATAGAGCTTTTGTTATCAGAGCCCCAACATTATGGAACAATCTCCCCATCAACATACGCCTAGCTCCCTCAGTTCTGCTACAAACACATTTTTATAACCTTGCATTCAAATTTTGAACTATTTATTTTATTTTATTTAACTAATTGTGATCTATTCTGTATACTCTGCTTGCCCACACTCGGCACCTATATTGCAGCCCAACCGTCCTGGTAGAGGGGTCCCTCTCTGAGTAGCCCCTCCCAAGGTTTCTTCGATTTTTTCCCTAAAAAGGTGGGAGTTTTTCTTTGTCCTCTGAGAGGGCCCAAGGTTGGGAGGTGTCGAGTGCCACCATTTATTATGGGCATTGTGAAGCCAATCAAATAATTGTGATTTGATTTGTATTGTCTTAAACTTTAATGTAATCTTTTCTTTTTCTTGCGTGTTACTACTGTGCTCTATTTATTCCTAAGTTTGCTTTACCTTTTAGTCTTGATTTTTTCCTATTAAGCACTTTGCAACTATGTTTTGAAAAGTGATATACAAATAAAATGTATAAAAAAGAGAGAATGCAAATGTTGAGTAAATATTTTATTTTAATTCATACTAATTAAATTAGAATAATTAAATGTTATTCTTCCACTAAGTTCTTGAACCAGAGATAAACAAATTTAAAGGCATCAGCAAACATATTTAATGTTTCCACTTGTGTTTGAAAGACGAAATGTGGACTGGTATTATAGTATTATAGGATACATTACACCCAAACTGAGTTAAAGCTACACTGGGCAAGACATTTATGTACAATTCCAGCTGTGTTATCTGCCTAAATCACAAAGTGCTTCCAAACAGAAGACCGTTCCACCCTTTGTTATTGAGACCCTGTAGATTCGCCCTGTTTGACCAAATGAAATTCTGATGTTGGACATGGACAATTTCACCAGCATTAGATCTTCTTTTCCTCTCTCATCTCGTCCTATATAAAGCATCACAGACCGGCCGCATTGGTAAACATGAGTGTGCTGTTTACTGACGTCACCTTACGGGATTTCTGGGTATTAAAGCTGAACTTTTTCAAAACAGTCACTTCGTGCCATGTTATGTGCAAAGATAAAGATGGATAGGGTGTGCCATAGAAGAAAATACCATGACTGCCTAAATTCAGGCTATGCGAAAGCCAATTTAATGCACTTCTCTGTGCTTGCCAATTCATCTGAACTGTCCTGATGAAGTAAACCCTATCCATTTGGTCTTCCATATAACACTAAAGATTTATTTGCAACTACAATTTGACAGAGGTGTGCATTACAAATAAACGCGTAAGCGACATCCGGACAGATTGATAAATGAGAAGCACTGTTCCTATCAAAACCCGGTATAGTAGTTTAGGCTAGTCCTAAGAGCGCTGCCTTACGGTGACTTGCAAATGATGCATTGTGTAGAGCCATATGGGCAATACATCCTCATCTAAATATTCAGGCAGCCTGGGAGAACAGCCAAGTCAGGGATTTCACTCCCCTACTCCTCACAGTATGCTGTTGCCGATTAGGTCGTAGCTCACCACTATCTCATGTGACTTGACGGCTATGTCTCTACCTCTATCTCTCTAGATCTATGACTCGCCTTCAGTCCTGTACCGTCTTATCTTGTGGAGACATACTGAGGTAGTATGGGCAATAACAGCACAGCTGGCAGGGCAGAGGATCTGACAGTAATAGGGATTTTGATTTGTATCTGCAAGGAGGTTGTTTGTGCAACTTTGTCCAATGCTTATTCTCAAATGGGAAGGAAATGGCACGTGGGCAGCTTTTTATAGAAATGGAGATTGTTGTTGTCAATAACACGATACGAACATTTGCAGGGACAAATTCAGAATGGATAACAAGCTGGGTTGAGAGTGGAAAGAGATTAGAGCAAGCAGAGATTGTATTTGAATTGTATAAATTTGAATTTGGCATGCTTATATTGAACCGTTTAATTCAAGTTTTTTTAATAAATTGATTCAAAAATGTAATGCGTAGGGTGCAATTTGAAATTCCGACTAGTTTCCACTAGCTAGTTGAAGTTTTAGTCTGTGTCTTATTTCTGCCCTTTCAGTAGCTACCTTTTAGTTGGGAACTTGTCAAAGAATTTGCGCCAAAACACCGGTAGTAGCAGCATAGTATGTCCCTGGATGTGTGTCTCAGAGAGCTCAATCTGAGTTGAGAACAATTTGAAATTATAGTTAAAAGTCACAATTCAGAAGTAATCAGATTCAATTTCAAGCCACTGTCTTCGATTTCAAATTGTGCCTTAAAATGTTTGGAATGAATTCACTCAGTTCAATATGAGCATGACAAATTCAAATTCATGCAATTCATGCTGGCACTAATGTCTTTCCACAGCTGAGGCCTGGGGCAATGGTATGATGAGAGAAAACCCTCCAAAAAAAACAATTGACGTAATGATTTCTTTTCGCCAAATTGCCCATCTGCATGGCCTGAAAACTACCGCCGATGTAGCAAAGCATTATAATTACAATCAGGAAAACGGAAACATCCTCATACCACCACTTAGCGCTGCTACAAGGCTGAGAAGCTTGAAGCATACGAGTTTCAATCACTACTACATTGGACTGATGCGCCGTGAAGGGATAACAGTGCCTAACAGCTGTTTGAACATCTGTGTTCTAGTACGCCAAGGGAAAGAAACGCTATACTTTTGTACACTTGGCGAAAAAGTAAGGAAGAAGGTATCAATTATAAAAACAACATGTTTCCGCTAACATAGCTTCCAACAGAAAAAAATCGCTCAAGGTAGTCAACTTGCCATCCAGTTCTGCAACATGCTGAGCAGTGAGACAGTCTGCCCCGCTGTGCTAGGCATTTCATTTGCCATACTTTCAACAGTAACTGTTAAGACAGCTGACTGAGACATTCAATAGATTTGTTTCAAAGAAGAGTGGTCAGGACTCCTAAAGCAGCATCTAGGCTTACTTCACTTCAACATTTTCCTCTTATTCAATTTATCTTTTCAATGCAGATGAAAAGATTGTCGTATACAGAGACAATTCTGCACTCGGGCAGGCTTCACTGAACAGATGCAGCAAAATGAATTGCATTCTTATCCAATAACTCAAAATGATCGACTAAAAAAAACAAGTGCTACTGTGGATATTGTGGTTGGATATAATGTTGATAAATTCTGCAGTGAAAAGCAATATCTTTACATTTTACATTTCAGGCTTTCAGTTAATGCTCTTAATTCAGAGCAACTTGCAATGAGTGAGCAGGTTCAGTGTCTTGCTCATCGACACCTAGACAGGACACATGGTTGTTGCTGCACACAGACCGGATCAAACCTGTGACGCTTTGGTTACAGGGCTGTTTCTCTAACCACTAGGACACCCTGCTACCTGCAAGGATGAACCTGAGGTGCAGGCCTAGGCAAAGTCAATGGACAATGGTGCATGTTTCGATTTTAAAAAGTGATAATGTATCTCCATTTCTCCCGAAACACAAACAAACAAGTACAGACTCAAACTTTAGAACTAAAGCTTTTTATCAATTATTCAAGTACGAGCTGCGCCAGAACCAAAAATCAAATCAAAACAGGGATGGATGGGCAACCGAATCCCAAATTACCCCTTACAAGCACTGCAGCAAAAATCACAGGGAAGCACTTGGTTGTTCAGTTAGCTGCTGGATAAAAAAAAACTTATTACAGCATCTGAGTTTATTTTTAAATTATTTCATGAAAAGAACTGCTGTGTTATTGAAAAATAACTCTGTACTCTCTATTCAACCTGCCAGGCATTTTAAGAAACAACTCCCACATAATCTGACCAGACTGTTCCGTCAGTAAGAGGTCAGATATGATGAACTAAAAATGAACTAAAGGCCTCAGTGAAGACTTTTAGCAGTCCTATATGTATTGTTTTCATTCTGTGATTGCATTTATGCTTCATTAGACAGTTTGAAAAGAGGAAAGACTGGACAGATTAGAGAGGGAGAGGGAGTGATATGCAAAATATAGATCAGACATTTAAAAAAACAAACAAAAAAAACGGTCCAGTCAGTGTCATCCACCTCTGATGATGTTGATGCAGTTTGATTGATTTCTGAATACATTTTTTTACTTTTTTTCCATGAAAACATTCAAACTTAAAGCTGTTGAATGTCAGCACAAAATATCTGATTTTGGTAGCTTCAATCCCAAAATATCATTATCAGTGCTCAAAAACCCACATGGGTCAAACCCCGCACCAGACGTCCATCTGTGAAACTCCTGCAGAATAAATGAACTGAAACAAGACAATGCAATGTTTAAAAAAAAAATTTAAGTGTTAGTTATACAGCTGGTGCATTCAAAATATTTCAGTGTTTTTTCATCTCGACTTTAATAACCGCAAACAAAATTGTTGTTTCTATGAACCTCTCTGTAGAGGAAAGGAAATTAACTGAACAGAAAAAGGAAATTACACATTGCGGCTCATTAAAGCTTATGGCGCTGCAGACATTCAGAATGTAGCAGTCCTTCAACAGTCCATCTCATCCTCCTCCCTCCATTCCCCATCTCTCCATCCTCCTCTCCATGTCTCAAGTGGACCTGAAGCCATTGTGTGTTGTGTATGTAATTAGGTGTGTGCTGTGGTGATGTAAAGGCAAGAGTGGTTGTCTCATGCCTAAGTGGTGTTGTGGTTTTATTTCTCTATTCTGAGAGCGGGAGAAAGGTAGGCAAGAGACCGGAGGGCAAGAATAGGAGAGGGTGATTGAGAATTTGGGCGAGAGACAAAGAGAGAGACATAAAGGGGGGGAGAGAGAGGGAGAGAGAGAGAGGGAGAGAAACGAGGCTGTCAGCATGTTTTCCTGCTATACTCTTGGAGATTAAACAGCTTTCAGCACGTCAGCATACACTTAGACTAGCCACCACCCCCCAAGCTCTCACACACACACACATGCGTGTGCACGCACACACGCACACACGCACACACGCACACACGCACACACACACACGCACACACGCACACACACACACACACACACACACACCGGGGTGTCCTCAAATATCTCCTTGACACTGGGGCTCATCGACAGCAGGAGCGCAGCTGATAAGACGGAAGAAAGGGAGATGAACAACACCACATATCCTCTGCCAACACACACACACACACACACACACACACACACACACACACACACACACACACAGCTGTTAATTCCTGCAGTAAACACTTTCTATCACACGCACAAATACACACATAAATCAATCTGCAGTATGACTGCAGGTCAGCCAAGAGGCTGCAATCTCCTGCTTTCTGATTCTCAGCAGGTATGGTAGTGAGGTACTAGGCTGTCCTTCCGGCAGCACAACCTGCATGCTGTTGGCTGGCAAAAACCGGCCAACAACCACAACCCCCAATCAATGACCAGTAAGCACTCTGCAATATAATGGTCAAATGTATCAAAAGAAACACTCGAGGTCCATTCACATTTTCTGATCTCTAGAGTTAAGATGCCTTTTATTTCCCAAGAGTACATACAGATATTCACCAGTATCGTATTATAGTATACCAGGTATTTGAAAAAATCATGTTCAATATGGCAATATCATTTACAGTCCATTTTCTATTAAACTACAACATATTATGCTTGCTATATATTCAATCTTGTGTATACCAGCACCAGTAGTATTTGTAGCTGAAGCAAAATTTACACTGTTATCCCCTGAGGCAAATGTCAACTCAAGCCGGGTAAATTTGAAAACGCATACTTATCTCTCCGTTTTGACCTCCCGTCCACACTATGGCGGCGTTTTTACCCCCCAAAACTTTTCGAAAACGCTCTGGATAAATTTGAATGGATAAATGGATCAATGGATAAGTAGATATATTTGAAAATGCAGACTTTCGAAAACGATGAAGTTTCACTGACGTTTCACTGCTTGACTGTCACTTGATCCAGCTGTGAGCGAAAAAGAGACGCGTTGCAGAACTGCCCAATAGTTGTTGGGCAGTTCTTCGGCTTCAAGTTGAAGGAAATCGGAAAGCTGATATGGATCAAGTAGTATGCAGCTTTGCATGAAAAAGGAGGAAGGAAATACAACAATAAAATGCAGAGTGCTTTCTACTGATGACCAGAGACCCAATTTAACACTGCTTAAGAGAAAGTCAAAATGCTTGTCCATTTGGTCAGAATCCTGGAGGGACAGTAGCTTATATTAGACTGATTCATGTGGTTGGTTTTTATTGGACTAATTAGACTACATGCCCTGAGCCCATTATCGTCGGGCATGTTTAGACTTGCCTATTTCCATCACAGTATCAAGGCATGATCACATTTGGTTTTGTCGCAGCAGGCGGACGTCTCCTCCAAAATATGCAGCTGGTGTTTTGGGACGTTCCCCTGGACGCCAAGGTGAACATGACTCAACCGTAGCCACATTACATCAACGTGAAACAGGCTCCATCTAGGCAGAGCTCTTGGATGAGATGATAAAACCCTCGGAGCTCTGTTCTCTCTAGGAGAACACGGGCACACCTTTCAGAATGGACTCCTCATCTTCTTTTTCAAGAGCCAGCAGAACAATTGTTAACTTTCTCTGGCCCATTTCTATTTTCAACATCATCATGTTAGTTCAGGTAGGTAGGTACTTTATTAATCCCCGAGGGGAAATTTCTTAGTCACAGTAGCCAAGTAACATAGAACAACAACAACATAGAATAACACAACAAAGATAAGTAGGGATAATAAAAGTTAAAGAATAATAAAAAAAAAAGCTTGCAAGTTGTGGTCAAACTTTGTGAGAGTGAGGTAGTGCTCTTTGAGCTACCAGTGCAACGCTCAGAGCTGCACTTTGATTTGAGTTTGATCACGGCCTAATGTGAGCAAATTCCACCAACCTTATTTCTATTTCTTTTATCCAACCTAATTTTGGCTGACCAGATGCACTAAAAATGTAATTGGTTTTTAAAACGATTTTAAATGATTTTTCTTCTCTTTGCGAGTGATGTAGCAGGAATTTGTCCCGTCTACAATGATATTAGACTGACTTGCATTCAGGGGACATTATTTTCACAATATCGTGATGAAATCATACATCCAGGTAAAATATGAAAACAATATTGTGATATGAAAAAAACTGGTATCTCCAAGTCCTAATTGAATGGCAGTGATGCTCCCCTTCCCACTCCATCTGTCATGTTGAGGAGTGGGTTTGTTTTGCTGTTGCCACCAGCTATCTATCCACTTGATTACATCAGCACAACGAGCCCCTTGCTGGTGCATAACTGTCACATGACCGGGTACCAGGCTATGGAGGACCAGAACTGACTTAATCATAAATAAATAAATAAATAAATAAATAAATAAATGTATAGATTAAATCTGGTATAAATGTATATTTTCATATTATTTTTTGTCCTATTTATTTATTTTCTCATTAATTTATTTCTGTTTATATTTATTTCCCTATTTATTTATTTTCTCATTAATTTATTTCTGTTTATATTTATTTCCGTATGTATACATTTCTCTTTTTATTTATTTCCGTATAAATGCATTTCCGTATTTCTTTGTTAGCTTTGTCATGCCGACTTCTACATGCACACCGCGGAACCTTGGTTTAACTACAAGCCAGCGGTCACTGGAAGCTATCATGTTTTGTGAAGATAATTCTTAAAATCGATCATACAACATCACATCCATAGCATTCTGTGGAAATATACAGGGTCACATGCATGAAATGTACACTTTCAACAATTCATAAACCACTCTATTTAATCTGTATTGTTATTACATGTGTGCTGGGTGCCAAATTGAAGTTGTTATAGATTATTTCTGGCTAAATTGTGTACCAATTCAGTGTTTGGTGCTGCCGATACACGGTTTAAACATTAAACTCTCTCATCAAGTGTAACCCTTGTTTATTGTGTCGTTTATATTATTCTTTATTTGTTATTTATATTTATTATTAAGTGCAATATACAAATAAGTGTAGTAACACACGGGGTTTAATCTCAAACAAGAGACGAAGTTTTACACCAGTTAAGAATTAAGGAGCAAAACCTTTTTCTGGGAATACTTCAAAATAAAAGCCAACAAACAACCAAATATACTTAGTGTCTTAGAATAGAAATGCTCCAG
>CABFOQ010031918.1:0-15111 GCA_900660455.1 Gephyroberyx darwinii
AGTGCAAATGTGTTTCAACAAAGAGGTCCAGGTTTCAGTGCTATGGACTTTTCTTTATTAAAACAGCTCAACTCTCTACCTGTGCCAAGTTCCTTGTGAGAAGAGTAACAATTTATCATAGAAGAGATTTAGTGGCACGCCCCTCTGCTTTTCCATAAAACCACAAACCTTAAAACAGCTGGGAGTAAATTCAAAACTACACTAGGCAAGATTTCTATGTAAAAATACACCTGTCTTAAGAGCCTAAATCACAGAGTGGGGCTACAATAGAGAAGAGCGGATGTCCGTAGATTCGCCCAAATTGAATTGTGGTGTCAGGTCCGCCCACAGGAAGTCACAAATCAAAACAAACTCCTAAACAGAGGACAGAGAAAACTGCCCTCACCAGCATTAAATCTTTTGCCTCTCTTCTCCCTTTGGTATCCTTTGGTATAAATTGATCAGAGACTGGCCGAGCTGGTGCAGTTTACTGATGTCATGTCACATGACTTCTCAGCATCACATTTTCAGTTACCTGTTTGAGCTGTTTGGAGCTGCCGACGTTAACAATGTTTAAAATAATCCTTAGGATGTATTCTCTTTGATTTGTAGCTTTTTTCTGGTTTAATAAATATATTTTCTAATCAACATGTAAACATTTTTAAAAATTGTGATGGGATTAATCTTTCATCCAAGTTCATCATCATAGAACCGATCCTACTGCGAAGCCGTGCTAGGATCTCGGGGCGCTTGCCAAATCCTTTTGCTTGGTGTGTTGGATCTCTCCACTCTCCTTCGCCACCTCTCCTCCTCACTGACCTTCTGGTACCGCTGTGCACACAACTAGTGGATGTTTCAGTTGAAATACTAAATACATCCTAAAATTCAACAGAAATTCCAAGGAAGCTACCCTCCTGTTAGGGTGATGTTCACAGGCAACATTTAAGGCGAGGGCACTGTTGCCCTCAACAGGGGTGGGGATTGACAAATGGGAACATATACATGTGGATGGCATAGGAACAAAAGTAGCATGAAAAAAACCCACTGTTGGTCTTCACCAAAATTGTCCACAATCTGTACATTGCCTCAAATGTTTCCTTTTATCATATTCTTGAAACAGGTTAGTGTAGGTTTTATAAAAAAAGATGATATTGATGAAAAGAAATGATCACATTTCTACATGCTACATGCTTTCTACATGCTTAAAATGAACCCAGTGTTTTATACATGTATGCTTTTTTCCATGAAGATCTTCCTTTCAATTAGTAATGTACTCGATTTTTATTTATGCTGATAAATCGACTCTCTTGTTGGTGCCCAAGCCTATAAAATCAAGGGCTTATTTAATCACAATCCTGCCATATTAGTCTTCTCTTAGCCTTAGCCCTGTCTCAGGTGAGGAATGGCTGGTCCTGCTTAGGGTCATCCTGCAAGGCCTCTCATAAATTCCACCAGCGTTACCTGTCCTCTGGCACTTGCTTGATAACGCTCATTATTGCTCAATGACCTGGAGGCAAAGCGTCACTCTTGGCCTCATCACCTTAAGGCCACAAGCGAGGTAGCTCGCCTCCTCGCAGCTCACCTCTGCTTTTAAAAGCCATAAACCCATGCCCGACAAGTTAGCCAGGAGACAAAAATCATGAGCGGCGATTATTTGATATTGTAAAGTGAATTACACCCTCCACCGTTCTCCCAAGGTATGGGAGGTTTTCTAAGGTCCAAAGGGATGGGTTCAAAATGTGTGCAGTTTATGAGGCTACTCAATCACAAGGAAGACCCGGGGCTACAATGAAAATTTGAAATCTCTGTCAGTGGTATTGTGAAATAAAAAAGAGGAGAGAAAGCACCCTCACTTATCTCGTATCTATGTTGTAATCCCTCCACAGTGCAGTGTACTTTTTACATGAATCCAATACAAAATGATAGCAGATACTCCCTGGATGTGGGCGTATCCATGATAACGCCATGAACTTGAAACTGTACTTCTTTAAATGGTGCTTTAGTTTGTAGTATTGCATGAAGCACCATTTCTTAACGCAAACACTCCTCTTCAAAACATTGACGCCGGAATGTATAAATGCTCAACCGAGAAGAGAAACCATTTCAACGGCCAAATAGAGCGAGAGGGCCCTGGGAGGCTGTTCACCCTATAGTGCTGATAGTTGTTAAAACCCTGTGTGCTTCACTTCAAATGGGTTTAGAACAGCTTGCGGATGTGAACAGGGCAATGGAGCAACAACATAATACACTCTGGGATGTTCACCTCAGGCAAACGCTCTGTGATGCTAAGCACCTCTCAAAGCTGCCAAAGAAAGTCCATTGATTTATTTTTTGTTTGTGGATGTGTTTCCATTGTGGGATTTGAGAAAGAAACAGAACTACCCTCGCAGTGGATGCTCCCCAACAACCAATGGTTCACCAAGGCAATCAATTAACATGTTTTTTTTCTTCCAGTGGCAACTAAAACAGGCCTCTAAAGATTATTTGAAAACTGGGGCAAACTAAGAAGTAACATCTAAGAAACCTACAAAGTCAAATTCCAGGCATGGGAAAGAAAGAAAATACTCAAAATCTCAGCATATTTTTATTCAGCAAGAATGTTGAATTCTGGGTATAACAAATAATGACTCTTCACAACATCATTTAGCGTATGTATTTGCCCCTCAATTACCACAGCACTGCCAATTAGTGACCCACTTTACTGTAACGTGGAAATGGTTTCTCCTTCGGTTAACATCAAGAACCATTTGTGTGATTGAAGAACTAACAGTATTCATTCAACAATGTGCGTTGTAATCAGTTCTATACAAAAACTGCAATCAAGTGTTTATTTGAATATGAATGGACAATCAATTGTAGAATCAAACATTTCTCCACTCTCATATTATAATTTAGGACAAAGGTTATTTAAGGTCATACTTAGATTTAAGCATTTCTTCTGCACAGTTTGACTTTTTATTTGTTCCTTGTTTTTATCCTTTTTGTGTCCATGTTTGTTTACCTTTGGAGAACTTCAGAGATTGAGTTAGAGATACAGGCTTGTGACTGGAAGGTCGCAGTTTTAAACCCCAGACAGGTTGGGAAAATGTGGCTAGGGAAAGTGAATGAATAACGCTCTCTCCTCCCTTGAAAACTACTGTTCAGTTGCCCTTGGGCAAGGCACCTGACCCCAACTGCTCCAGTGGAGCTTAGTGGCCATCAGGAGAAGACTGTGGTTGTACTGGGCGGTTTCTAGGTATGAATATGGATGGATATGGATAAAACTGTATGCGTGTGAAAAGAGAAAGCATGCTCAGGCAACCTTTCCTGGATAAATAGGTAATTAAACAGGTAAATAAAAGGTTAAAATGAACAAAACAAAATGAACACAGATTGAAGAGTAACTCCCTCTTGCTGCTTTTTGAATAATGGTGCTGTCAAGTGGATTGGCTCAGTCTTTATTACCCCCCACTACCCCCCTGTCAAACCAGCATAACCCACTCTATAATGGCATCAGTGACTCATGACTGTACCGCTTGAATATGGCAAATTATGAGACAATATTATATAAAGACATCTGAATGCGTCCATGAATGTCCAAGCACAGCGTTTTCGACTAAAGTGGCCCTTCAAGCACTTTTGTGTCCTTGTTGTGACAATGCTTTTAGCGCTCTGTAATGTCAACTGTCACAGTTGCCACTTTAACAAATCAAGAACACTTTTCTGCAGTCATATTGGTTGCCCATCATCATAGACAAAGCTACAATGATACCATGTCTGCATTGCATTCCTGACAGCCATTTGAGCAGCTTGTTGAAATAAAGACAATCACAGAAACAAACATTAGGAGCTCCATTAAAAACTGAGAATTGGGTTTCCTGTTGATTTATGTTTAGTTCTGCCAGTGTTTTTGTTGAAAAAATAGTCCTAAAGTGAATAAGGAAAAAAAGTCAAGATCAATTCAGATTTGTGCTGTATCCTTCCTGGAGACAAGTACCATCTGCCCACCGGCAGTAAAAAAGGACTATATTTTGTATACAAGTGTCCCACCTGGAAAGGCAGTGATTCTCTCAATCTAGGAGCTGCAAGAACAATGCTGGCATGAAAGGTAATTCACTTTTAGTGCTAATTTAGCTGAAAATACCTAAATTCAGCGTGTATATAGTGTGAGTTTATCTCACTCCCCTTCATAGCTGACGTGGCAGGTGCGAGGCTGTTTCAGGCCAGACAATTTTCAACCCACGTTCTTAGATTTAGGCTACTTTTAATTTTACATAGACTCTAACCTTCATTGCCCATTTACTGGAATATTATACACAAGGAAGGGCTAGTGCTTAAAAGTAATAGGCCTATCAATATGCTTTGCACATTCATCCTTCTCCATATGTGACAACTTTCTTAGTTTCAAACTTAGTGCCAGTCAGCTTCAAATTTTCCTTGAGGCGGTTTTGCATGCTAAACATGGGCAGTATTCTTAGTCATTCTAAAGGAGAAAGTTGATATGCTGCTGCTTCTTTTAGATGTTGAAACAACCTCAAAAAAATAAGCATCAATCTCATAATATTTTTCATTTGATATATTTATAATATTTATCATTTTTTCATTTGATACACCACATTATTGTTTATATGTTAGTGTGCCTTCAATATCAATACTGTGACTTATTCACTGAGTAACTATTTAACATGATATGAAAACAGCAGAAGTTGTAACGTGTTCAAGCAGGTCACCCAACTCCCACTGTGATTGCATTGCAGGCAAAAGGTTTGACCTTGCTGCCCACATAAGCTCCGCCGCTTCCTATTATGCATAAACATACGATACTATTCCACTATTCCAGAGTGAGAAGTTGACCGAGGCCGCTTGACCGTTTCATCTATAATGATCTCAAAGCCGAAGCCGAGATCAGATGCGCTACTTTGAAACACTCAATAAATATCTAGACTAGGCCCATGAAAGAAAATGTTTTTTCCAATCGCATATTAGTTGAACGGCAATGCCCGTGCATGCTCAAGTCTATTTTGATAGAAAGTAATATTCTTCTCAGGCAACAGTGATGAAAGTAAAGCATAAATATTCCTGTCTTGTTTTTGAGGTTCTGCTTAAGATCTGCAGAAATTAAAATGCCCAAACTGATTAGATATCTGAGAGCAACATAGTATTAACAGGCTATCTGTTGGGAAAAAAAACATATTTTTGGTCTAAGCTTTGCTATTGATTTGTTATTCTCGAACTGACAGTAAAAAATAGTTTTCCTGTATCTATGAAGATGAAGTCATGCTTTGTTCACAGGGATTTTGCACAATGTATATCAGAGAAAGGGATTAAACTGAAACCAATACTGAGGATGTGTGATAAAGCCAGGATACCTTCATATATGTCACACACAAGTTCCACGCGGATGCACATGCACACATAACACACACAACCTTGCTAAAGATCAAAGCAGCGTGATAGGTGGAGTCCATAATACAAATGACGCTGGTGGGTTAGAGGTCACATAAACATGCTTTAAAAGTGCATGCATCCAAATGACTTCCAACAGAGGTCAGCCATACATCACGTGCTCCATATCCTTGATGTGCATCTGTTTTTTTTTTTGAAGCACAGCAGAATGGCCATCGCCAAGTCCATCAAAGCCAGGCATTAATTTTATTGTCCATATAAGGCCACATTTGGCCATCAGTCAGGATGCAAGCGTGAGCATGACTGAGGCTTTGATGGTGCTATCACCACCAGTCACTGTTCCATATGCCTAACCCCTATGACACACACAAGCACACACATGCAACCCAGCAGAATTTACCCTTAGGTAGGCCCTGGGGAACAATGCGTACTGTACATAGGCAGTGGAAGCCGCCATATGTGAACCTGCTCATAATTCACTCACATGTAAGGAGTGAAATACAGTGAGAAATGAGGAGATTAGAATTAGGATTATGTTTAAAGTAGGGTAATGGTTAAGATTGGGGTTGGGGTTTGTTTAGGGTTAGGAGTTGGGTTTAGAGTTGAGGTTAGAATTAGGATTAGGATATGTAGTGGTGAGGGTTAAGGTCAGTGTAGGATGGTTAGGGAATGAATGTTATTAATGTATAATATGTGTGTGTGTGTGTGTGTGTGTGTGTGTGTGTGCACTTTGACCTCCACCGCCTTTTTAAAATTCACCTCACACTCTGCAAGAGGAATCCCTTTGTATATGAGGGACTGGGAAGATGCATGCTAGCTGAGGGTAGAAGTAGAGGTTTTTCAGCACAGGGGCTGAGCCGTGTGCTGGGCGACATGGTAGAGAGAACAAACGGAGCCAGCTGCCACAACACCAAAGTGGCAGAAAGAACCTCAAGACAGCTGTGGCCTGAGTGATAGGTATAAAATTAGTGGCAAAATGAACACAAGTTGAGGTTGATCAGCGTCAGCTGAGTTGCCTGAGGCAAGGTGTATGATGTTGGTCGATCTGAAAGCCCAGATGAACTCAGATCAGATATGCAACCCAGGCATACTCATATATATTTAACCCAATGTTGACTCCTTTAGAATGACGCCCTCTAAGTCATGGCAATGAAGATATACCCCATATAATAATACTGGCTATGTTTATACAGACAGAGACTTACGTTCTTAACCTGATTACTCAAATAACCTGGTTTTGCCTCGACGATGTAAACGTCACAACTCCCATACTCCCATTACTCTCATATTAAACAGGTTACTGTGGCATGTAACCATCTTACTCCTACAGCATTATGGGTACATTTTGATGTCAAAAAAACATGGTGGTGGGCACTACTTACTATTACTATTACTTTTGGGATCATCATTTCTATTCCCTGTATCAAAAGTAACCTACTCAATTCAATCAAAGAGGGAGGGGGAGCTGGCAGCTGCACCTTTTCACACTTTGTTGCTAGCACACCGTTCTGTCTGTAGACAGGGATATTCTGTTGATTAGTTTATTCACAGCAACAGGGACACTAAAGCACAGGGTATCACATAAACAGCTTAACCTAAACAAGACCTTAGCTGGAGTGTGGCCAATAGCCAGGTTATTCCATGCATGTAAACTGCCACCGTAGCAGGCAGTGTGGCGGCGGAGACCTGGTTGAGGTGCACTGGTCACTGAGGTGCACCAGCACCCAATTAATTATCTCCATGTATGTGTGCGTTGAGAACTGTTGCAAACATTTAAAAATAAAGTATAGAAGTATAGACAATGCATCAACGAGAGAAGTTTACTTTGAATTTTTCATTATGTGCATTTCCACGAAACTCAATAAACTGTAAATCATAAAAAACACAACAAACTCAGATGTGGAACTTACTGAATTATTTCAGTGATTCATATAAATTGTGACTTTAAAATGCTTTCCTTCCACCTTGAGTTTGAATGCTCCTAAAACAAAGACATGGTTTGCCCCCTGAATGTTTTAAATACGTGAACTCGGTTTCACCCGTAACACATGGCACAGAAAAAGATTCATCTTTAATTCAATGCTGCAACCCGACTACTGCGGGAATAGGAAACACACACATTATCACCCTTATCTGTAATCTAATGAGTCGAACTGAGTTATGTTACACGTTGCACTGTACCACAACACATTGACAATGAACGCACAGCTTACAGCTTTATCGTCCCATTTGCATGTTATTGAGCCAATCGCATGCTATCCAAGGCCATTCCACATGCCGGTGGCATCACGGTGCTGAAACTGAGAAAGACATATTGAGTGCAGGGAAAATGGGTTCTCAGTTCAGAAACAGTCTAAGGGAGAGCGAGTGATGAACTGACTTCAGAGCAAGTAGGAAGTCAGCGAAACCGTAACCATAAGTAAAATATCCTTGTTTATTAAGGTTGTACAGCTCTCTCGCTGTCACCCGGTTTCTTTGTAAAACACAAAGAAGGATACTGCGGAGACTGGAGAAAACAAATAATTCAAATAATACAAATAATTCATCAAACATTGTCTTTCTTACAGTCTCGCTAGATCTCTTTCTCTAATCCTTTCTCTCTCTCGTTACTTCTGTTTATCTTACTTCCTCTCTATCTGTCCCTTGAGAAGCAAATCCAGTCACAAGCAAAAGCCACTCTGTTCAATATAAACAAGGATTATGTGCAGATGTCAACAGAGAGGCACTTGTCAATGTATTGCCTTGCATTGAATGTGCACATCCAGAGAGGCCTAGGTTGTTAGCTGTGGATTGGTCAGAGGATAACAGACTGGGGTGTCTGTTCCTGTCTGAGCCCACTGACCAGCTGGCCCATACAGGCTACCCCTGTGCTATTTGGGCACAGCATCTCTATTTAACATTGTGCACTGTATTACTATAAAAAAGCTGCGAGGCATAGCGTAAGGTTGATTTTATCTCAATCAGCCAATGTTTCGGTCTGTGGATACAATATTGTAGCTTGTATGCATGAAAGGCCTGCAGATGAAATGTTGACTGACACAAACACCTATATTGTTATCATTGTTCATGGGCCCTCCTTGAGAGGTTGTGCAGGCTACATGTTAAGTGCTGTGAATCGCTAACTCTTTTGACGATTTTACGCTTTTATTTTGAAGATATGGCTCTTTGCAGATACATCAGGGAATGTCTTGAGAAATAAAATAAATAACCCTGTACCCTGTTAGGAAGCAGCTTTTTAATTTAGCATTGTAATATCAATAAATCATTACCACAGTCATTTTGCAACATTAGTACAATTACTGTCAACAAAGGAGCGACTATATTTATTTCTTCACTACATGTCGCACATCACCACCCTTACTCCTAACAACTAATTTCACTTCACCACAGATATTTCAGCTTCATTTCCAATCGAGTGTCACAGCAGTTTGGAAACTACTTCATGTATTACGAGTTGCATCCAACAGTTACAAAGGTTTAATAAAAACAAACAAGTTCACTAGTGCATTCTAGGTGGGCTGGGAGGGTAGGCATGACTAAGTGAAACTAGATTGACTTTAAAAACTCTACCTTCCACAGTGATGTTGAAAGAGAATTGCTGATCAAAACATTTCATTCATGCATTGACTTGAGAAAATCTCAAAGCTACTTCCTGGTGTGTGAATTCAGTGAGGACCTTGTCTATGCTTGTGACTAGAGCAGACACTATTTCCCTTATGCAGGGCTCTTAGGGCTCTGCACCCACCATAATTCCCCTAAGCACTGCACATTGCAAAGAACGTAATGGACAAATGAATGATCAAATGAACAAACAACAAACAAACTCACCAACACACAAAGGGACAAATGAACACAGAGCCCAGCTCTTACAGAGATGCACCTCATAATGTTATTTTCTATAATGACAAGCCGCCTGATGTCTTCAATGTGCATGTTTCCTTGGTTCCTTCGTTTCCTTGGCAGTGCAGAGATGTCACAGACATCATGCAGAAGTTGTCAATTTCTAAATCACCAAGTCAAAAATATCCTTCTACCAAGCGGTGGGCATGGCTGCCAAGCTGAAGCTATGACACCTCACTATCATTACACTGTCTAGAGACTCCTCAGTTTCTATTTGACAGAATATTGCTATATGTGTGTCAGACCATGATGTGGCAAGCGAAATCACAAGCATACAAACGGCAGTGACTCTCCTGTCATTCGTGGATTGGAAGACAATAGACAGATGATGAATGATGAAGATGAATGTCATCCCACCCCTGCCAAATGTCGCTTTGAACAAATGAATTCCAAGACCGCTCCTCATCATTCCGATGAGCTTTCCCCCCACTATGTTTCAGCATAAATCATGTTAACCTTCTCATTTTCAAGTTCATTCATTTTTAAGGTGCTCTTCCTCCTGTCTCAGTGGCTCCGGGCCTTGTGGATGCATCAGTGCGATCCGATTACTGAGATTCCATTAAACCTCCATTCGCAGAATATTGTGTCACTTTCCCAGGAATGCTAACCTTACTACCTGTCATAACTCAAACCTGTCATCGCACTGCTGTACACTGCATGCAAATGATTGTGACAGGCTCAAGGAAAGCTGGCGGGAAAAGGGAGTGGAATAGTTGTGTAGCAACAGTTCTACACAACAGCAGACTGATCCATACCATGACAAGAACACCTACATGTGGAAACACTCTGTAACCTAACACAGTGTACTTGCTCAGAAGGCAATCGGCATCTAAATTGCACTGCCACTAGTTTTTACACTGGACGTCCCCTGTCTTTTTTATGCTTGAGATCATCTTATTAGGGGAGGTAGCTCCTTTCACAAAAAGCAGGTCATAACACCATTCTGTATAAGATTAGTGATATTACAGTTTTAGGAACCCTTTTAACTTCTGTGTAGCAGCTGTGGTATGTTTCCTAAATACGTTGGTTATTCTGGAGAAGTCATTAGTCTTTCATAGGTGGAAGTGAAGTAAGTAAAGACTGAGACAAAGACTGAGTTCTCAGGAATGAAAATTATCAATGATTGTTGGCAAACCTACCGTTCAGTCAGGTATCTCCAAACCTGTCACTGTCAATACATGCTCATTACATTTGTTAATCTGTCCTTGACTGAGGAAATAAGAAACTATGTGAATACAAAAGACCAAATAGAATTTTAAAATATAAGAATTTAAAAATTTTGGTTTGTTTTTGCCTTGGCAGATTTCTTTCCTTGTGGACACAACTCACTATCAACTAATGTTTTGAGTTCAAGGTCAAGGTTGAGCCAGAACCAAATCAGCTGACCTCCTGCTCTCCCTATGGATTTACTTCTGGGGGTTTTGTTGCAATGTCATTGGTTCTGTTTGATGTGTAGTGAAGGAAAAAAAAACAGGGGAAGGAATTGCACTCACATTCTTTGAATGTCCATTGGGGCACATCATGGAGGTCCCTCCTGGGGATTTATTCTTTCTAATGAATTAATTGGTTTATAGCACTTGGTACCATCAATAAAGCTCATTTATCATCAGAAGATTCCCTAGCACTAAGCTAATTATTATTATTATTATTATTATTATTATTATTATTATTAGTAGTAGTAGTAGTAGTTGTTGGAAGTAGCATTTCCCGCTTCTCAGATTTGAGGGGTATTATAATAGATTTTCAGAACATAAAGCCCAAATAAATACGTAAATGCCATTTTTCTTTTAGAAATATTTTCCATTTCATGAATGTTTAAAGAAAAGAGAACCACCAAGGTTCCCATTGCTCAAGGTAGGAGGTACCGAGCTTGGCTCTCTCACTGCTTTGAGCGATTTGAGAGACCATTTCACACAAGGTCAGTGACTGTGTGAGAGAGGACAAAAGTCATGTTTTGACAACATCACAATCTCATACTTGTACATGAAGTATGTGTCTGAACTACAGAAAATGTCAACTACCTTGCTTACTCACTGAGACCTCAACTGTCAGGACCAAGGCTAGAGGGCTTTCTGGCTAGATTCACAAAAAACGCAGCACTTTGTACTCAGAGGAATGAGACAAAACATTGAACCTCACATAGCAGAGATAGAGCATGCATGAGTAACAGATACTAAAAAATTGTGTACTATGACAAACATGACAATAACACATAACTAACTTTTTATGATACACGTCTTCCCAGGCCCACCCCTGATTGGCTGCAAAATCAGCCCATTCAGATGTCAGTTGCAACTTGCAAAGCCATGGTAAAGATATAAAGTGAAATTCAATTGTTACAGAGGAAACCTTTCTCAATCTGCCTCAGAAAATGCCAAAGCAATGTATTTACATTGTTCATCAAGAAGCTAAACTGCCTGTCTAACCAAGTTTGTATTACTTTCGAATTTGGCACCAACCACAGAATCAGATAATTGTTTGAGAAGATGGCTGAAGCCAGAGACAAGAAAAGGAAAGCAGACATTGAACAGCCATTAGAAACCAGACTTCAGGCTGGTGCATAAAGCTAGCCTAGAGCCCACCCAGGTACCCGCCTTGAGAGAATGACTGACAGGTTGGCAGACAATGATGATAATGACAATGCAAAGGCATTTTCCATTATTTCATTTTGCTAGAGAAACAGTGTGAGAACATGGAAATGTAATGGCAAATGGCCACAATGGTTCTCTCAAATCTTAAGTAACGTTTAAATATTATTAGCCATAAAGTAGGACAGGTCTTGTGATGAAACTTGGCCTTTTTATTTCCATTTTCAATTTGTCAGAACATGTCCCTTGTGTTGTGATGCTCCCTGATGGTGCAAATCACTTTATACAAATGGTGGATTACTCATTTTGGACTGAAAGTCTAATCACCATTGAAACTGACCTACACCTCATTGCTTCAGCATACCATACAGCAGCATACCCACCTCTATCCACCTCTTAACTACCAGTACACAACTGCTGTCTTGGTAGATTCAGCATGATTTTTTACACAGGCTCCTTACAGTTTATCAACAGTGTTGACAGCCAATATCAACGTGATATAATAATTGGATCTGGCTTGATCAAAATAAGAAATTAATTTCACTAAAGATACCCAAATATATTATTATATATATTATAATATTAATAATATCATAGTATATTATATAATATCATAATATTAAACATTCAACCATTCATTTAAAAACCTATCTCACAAGTTGTGCATGTGTGTGGAGAGATTGATGACTGACACTTTGATGATGGTATGGAAAGACTAAAACACCCCCATGGTTTTCCACTTAATCTAGTAAAATGCTACTACTGCGTGACCAATCAATACCGCAGTATATTTACTTGACTTCTTTGCTGATATTGCAATTGCTTGAGATGTCAAGGGGTTGTGGAAAGTCTTTTTTTTGCTGCTGAAGAATCGAAAGCTGCAAAGGAGAGATAAAGAAAGGGCCTAGGTTCACTCAGATACCGTCTGCTACATCTGCACCAGACAACCTCAGAACGACCCATGAACCATTATGTGGTAAAGATGTCAACTGGTGAATGTCGGCGTGAAAGCCTAGGAGAGGCAAAGGGTTTTGACACCACTCACTCCAGCAATCCTTTTTCTTCTCCACATGTAATAGTATGTTACAACAAATCAAGGGTTGAAATGCATTCAAGCAAATAACAGGGAGAAGATATGCGGAAAATGATTATCGAGGTTGATAGGAGGACATGATGTAGGCAATTTCTTAACATGGATTTAAGATGGACATTGAAAGAATTTGTCTCTCAGAGCAGAGTGAATTACTAAATGGTTCTAAATCATTCATTTTCAGTATGAATGGTGATTTTTAGCACATAAATCATGAAATGACCCAGCCAATCACTGAAACACTGATGACTAAGACATGGATAGATAGATAGATAGATAGATAGATAGATAGATAGATACTTTATTGATCCCCGGGGGAAATTCTTGGGTTGCAGCAGCATAACAGCATCAAAGAATGCACAAAATACAAAGGCAAGGTACAAAATACAAAATGGATGGTACATGTATATAGAGTTAAGGAATGGTAATGGCTGAATGAATGTGAAAGGGGAATGAATAAAGTGCAGGGCAGTAATGGTTGAGTTATGGTTGCTGTGCAAGATTTTCCATTTTATCTTCAATTTCCAGTATGGCACTGTCAGGATTTTCAGATTATAGAATATAATTGAGTCCCTGAACACATGAACAGTTTGAACATCTCACCTCATTTTCTTGTTCTGTAGTTACAAGAATCTGACCATTTGTCTGGAATTAAGGCAGAGCGGTGGACTTGAATTCATCAGTGCATTTTTCCTACCTTTCCTCAAACAAGTTTAAATACTTGAAACTTTTCAGGTGAGCTACTTTTGAAACTGATGGAGCCTGATGTAGTCTGTGGCCAATGACCCAGACAGAAACGTATTGGCTGGGGCCGGGCTATTGAAAAGATGTCAGGAGCAACAGAAACAGTTTGGAAAAGTGTCCCCTGGAGGCTGCCTTGGTGGCTTCATTAAAACTTATCATTTATATCTTGGATTTTCGGCACTGAGGGCAGGAGTCATAGCTACAGTTAGCCCAGGAACACTATGTTTGTCCCATGGGTGCTTTAACTCGAGGAACTCCTCAGCAGCATGTCAGGCACAGGGGAAAGACATATGGTGTAACATATGGTATTTTTTTCTCGCACTCTTTTTAAGTCACCTTAAAGGTTGACTTAAAAACAACAGCAAACCTCTCTACGAGTGAGCAGTTCAATATCTCTTCCACATTATAGTTATGCAAGAAGAATCTGTGCAAGATGTAAGAGCTGTACAAACACAGCACAGACAGCTGACGATGTTACAGATTTATTTATGCTGTAATTTTCCACCAATCAGTCTTGATATATGCAACGCAAAGGTTTCAATCATTTACAGTATTTCTCTACTCGCTTGGGTAAGAATTCTAAGTCCAGGGCTCTTTCACTAGAAATGTCTATTGTTAATCCATTGACACAGAGAAGTACACCTCTTTAACATCAGTGATCACCTTGCCTCAAAATCTGAATCTATTGTTGAAGAATTAGCAAAACTGTAGAAATATATTGTCTTCATTGCCATCTGTAAAATTTAAATTGTTAATTTAGAAGCTTACAGGATTCAAATGGATTTATGCCCAAAAATGTTCATGTTTTCAATGTTTTTGTTCTCGGCATTTAGGCCATGGGACTCTCTCCATTGAAAGCCATACAAATGAAATTATTTTACATATACAGTGGGGTCCAAAAGTCTGAGTCCACTACTAACAACTCTTTTGTTTGTCAAATACTAATACAAAAATATTCAGCTGATACTTCTTATTCAAGAACTCAAAGTCACTGGTCAAGAGGGCACACCAGCGCCTGCATTTCCTGCGCAGGATGAGGAGAGCCCACCTGCCCCCGCCCATCCTCACTACATTCTACAGAAGCACCATAGAGAGCATCTTGACCAGCTGCATCTCTGTGTGGTGTGGAGGCTGCAGGGCCGCTGACTGGAAGAATGTGAGGAGAGTGGTGAGGACAGCGGAGAAAATCATTGGGACTTCTCTCCCCTCTATTCAGGACATCGCACCTAAACGCTGCATGTCCCGAGCCAGGAACATCATTAGTGACTCCTCACACCCCCACCATGGTCTGTTCTCCCTGCTGGCCTCTGGAAAGAGGTTCTGCAGCATTCGGTGCAGAACCACCAGGTTCTGTAATAGCTTTTTCCCCCAGGTCATCAGACTGCTGAACTCTAAATGAGCATTTTTGCACTACTGTTAACACCT
>CABFOQ010031920.1:0-19342 GCA_900660455.1 Gephyroberyx darwinii
CTGTCCTCTTTTAGACAGAACAGTGATGTAATGATAGTGTATGAATGTGTTTTCATACTGTACTGTATCACACACACACACACACACACACACACACACACACACACACACACACACACACACACACACACACACACACACACACACACACTCCTATACCCACACTCTTCTGAGTTACCTCCATGGGGTTGACAGTGATGGTGAGTGTAGAGTTGTCCCAGTCCACCTCAGTGTCCTTGACCCCCTCCTCCTCTTCTCTGGACTCCTCCTGATGTGTGGCATGGATCCTGTAGATGCCAATCACCACAATCACCACCAGGGCGGCGATACAAACCACGATCACCACCGTGGCTGCTGGAGGCGTCGCTCCTGGAGGGAGGGAAGACAGAAGAGTCACCAAAGGGAAGATATACCTTTGATTTTATGTATATTCTATTATGTTCTATTCTATTCTATTATGTTCTATTCTATTCTATTATGTTCTATTCTATTCTATTCTATTGTGTTATATTATTTAAATTATATTATATTATGTTATATTATTATGTTATGTTATGTTATGTTATATATGCAAAAAGATCTTTCGCTATATTAACGCCAAAAGTTTGAAAAGACGTCTAGTGCTCAGTAGGAAATGTTTAATCTACAGAGTGTCTTTGCATACCTTCATTTTCAATTAAAAAACAATGATTGTGTTCTTTCTTTTCATCACCAGATTTACCCTCCACCCAAAACATTTGTCTGTGGCTTACCTGACACGTGTGAGTTGAGAGTGTGTATCATGAGTGGGTGATGCACAGGTCTCAGGTACTGGGATTGGGCCGCCATATGATTGACATGCTCAACAGGTGCTGAGTGGTGAAGAACACTGACCTAAAGGTGAGACCAAAACCATCAGGTTCAGAGGTAAGGTTTTAGAGAAAAGAAGGATGAAGAGGAGGATGGCAGTGGGAACAGCAAAGAAAAATAGAAAGAGGGTGCATCAGGATAGCCGAGCAAGGGTGACTAAGAAAGAGTGAGAAAGATTGATAGTTATTGATTGCAAGATCGGAAGATATACAATGGAGAGGAGGAGTAAGATGAAAGATGAGAGCGTGAACAAGAGAGTTGAAAGACGATGGATAAAAGATGGCGTCCTGACCTCCAGCTTGAACTCGTTGCTGGTGTAGCGTCCGTTGAGTTCGGAGCAAGTGAGCCTGAATCTTCTCTCACTCAGGGTGGCGGGTCGCCAGTTCCTGTAGCGCACCTGTCTGAGCGCCTGCTCATAGTGGGCCATGGAATCCACACCTTGCACACACAGCAAGGACAATATCACACCACAGTCTCAAACTCTAGCACAACAATATGAACAAGTAATGTAACATGGTATGACAGGAGGCCATTTCAGCTGTCTTACTGTAGAGTGTGAGTGTGTGAGTGTGAATGGTATAATAGGTATATTTCCAGTCAATTGAAAACATGATTTTTCATCATAACCTCCCTAAGACACCACCCACCCTACCTGTGTGTTACCAGTCCTTACCATATATGGATATTCCTGAGGTGGAGTTGGTTGCGTCCAGGTGTTTTCCCAACAAAGCACTGTGATGAATCTCCAGACTCTCTCTCTCGGGATGCAGTTCCTCCCCAATCACCAATACATCGCAGTAGTCCAGGTTATGCATCACCTCCACCACACCTGGCCTGTGGGCTGTGGAAATGGATAGAGTGTGTGAGAAGAAATCCTCTTTCTGACCAACCAATCCGTCGATTAGTCTTTATGTGAATTTAATACGCATCTAAAAATCTTGTTACATTGTAATAAGATTGTAAGCACATTGTAGTAACAATTGTAATAACAGAATTATACTACAAGAAATGAAAATAACACGATATCACTGGCAACCAATCCACTCACATCCACTGAACGGCGAGTTGTCTCCCTTCATTACGGTGCTGGTGATGCGTAGCTCCTTGAAGGGGGCCACGCCCAGCGGACCCCGCAGGTCGCTGGAAGGCCTGACGAGTCGATTGGATCCTGTGATGGTGATCCGTGGCTCGCTGGGTGGCAGGACCATGACTACTGATTTGATATCTGGGATGGAGAGACACGTGTCCTCCCCAAAACACCTGGCGAACAGAGAGGGAGAGAAGAAAGATGACAGGACGGCACCAGGGTTATTGTTTTGTTTTGCCATTACTGGTGACTGGTGATAGCTTTCAATCTAACTCCAACAGTTTCACTCCTCCAGCCATCATTGATACAGTCCTTGTGTGGACACTAAATTTGGCAAATAGTGAAAAGTGATCCAAAAAGCTGATATGAGGTAAGTTTTACTACTTCTGTCCTTCTGGACCTTCAAAATGCGAAAATTTTGTGAACACACTTGACTAACCTGTTGTTACAAAATTGTAAATGGACTGAAACAGTAAACAGCTTCATGGTCATCATGAGATCACAATCATGAGGTTTTGGATGGAGATGCAAGAAAAGAGAGAATCTCAAGTTTTAAGTTACAACTTGGATATTATACCTATCAACTTTGTTTATCAACAATTCTTTTTTGGTAAGAGATGATGGTTGATTACCGGTTCTGGGATTTATCTTACTTTTGCATTGTACCAAACAGATGGCTGTTTTAAAAGTGACACCTACGCAGAACCCCAGAACAGGCTGGTGGTAAACACTTAAAAACTGGCCCTGATAAAACATTCCCAATTACTTTTTCCTTCTCATGCCAACATGGCATATGGAATAAGATTGGGTGACACACAACGAGACGCTCTAAATTACACAGACAATTAGAGAGTCTTGAAAGTCTTGCTATATATCCCCTGTGTTTCAAGCCACAGAAAGTAAAGCAACTTTTTTTCCAATTGTACCTGATACCTCGCAAAACCTCCCATTTGATAGAGGGATTGGGCAGGAAAACAGCTAAATTTTAACTGTCATATATCTTTCCTGTCCAATGAAAACCTTGGATTTCCAAAATCAAGACTTACTTTCCAATTCAGGATCAAATGTTTTCAAAATGTGTTTCCAGAGTGTTTTCAACCCACTGACTGTGCAAACCTGATTGGAGGTGCAAAGTTTTCATGTGACCGCAATAATGTTATTCTGGTGGCATAAAGATTAAGTTTCTATTCATGAACATCCATTGCGATATCCTGAGGCCAGCAATAGCACATTCTGCAGTACCATCCCTCTCACACATCCCAAACGAGTGCTAAATTGAAGGATTCATTTATGTTTACTCCTATGATAACATGACCAACTCTTTCTCAAAACTAAAAATCAGAAAACCAATGTTAAGTTATGGGAGTGAAATCAGTTTCAAACTACAAAATGTGCCCTAACCAAAACCAAAAGCATCCTAGATACTATAACATACACCTTTTCTATTTTTTCCTCAAAAGCTATGGAAATGTACATCGTATAACATCGCAGGTTGTGGGGCAGAGCAACATCTTTATTTCCGGCTAGGGAGCGTGGCGGGGAATGTTCACTAATACAGACCCATGTACTTTTACTGTTTACTGTCCTGGTAATAGGTTATATTTTCCTTAGTTGTCTTTTACTTTCTGGTGTCTTGTACGTCTAACAGAAACCAAGTAATACATAATACATTCTGTGCCTTATGTCATGCTTTACAAGTGGGAATTTAGTTTTTATTAAAAAGGGTCAGAAAAAAACCTGAATGCCATCGATACTCACCACAGGGGACTAATATCAGTAATATTACAGCGACAACAAACAAAGTCGCACCATGTAAGTGTATTAAAAAGCGTATTAAAAACATAAAAATGTTGTAACAAACTGAAACATTACTTTGTATACCTCTGTAATCCTGCTACCCACACCATAGTATACTGTCAGTACATAGCCTGCTTTGCTCTTTTTAATAGTGTTTACCTTATTGTATTTATACTCTACTACTATATTTCTTCTTATCTCTGCTCCTCTAACAATGTCATTTACCCTCATATATTCATATTACTTTATCTTAAAACCCGGGGTGGCTGCTATGAGCCCCAGCCTCTGCTTTGTGAGTGTTACATTACTGAGACGCTCTGAGAACTGGCCCTAGTCCAGCCACCTAACTGTCGAGGAGGCAAAAGGGAGGGAGAGAGAGAGTGGAAAAGAAAAACAACAAGAGGGAGAAAAGAAGAGTGGAGAAAGTCAGAAAAGTGTCTCAGGATTAATGCCAAATCAACAAGTAATTACGCTTTACAAGTAGAGGTGAAGTGCTCTTCACTTGTTTACTTGTTCAGTCACTTCCCCGTGACTGATGAGCAACTGGCTACTTGAGGGCATCAGTGTGATGCTTGAGAAGAGTCACTGGTACATGCTTGGTGCTAATGCACTGCTTGAGTGGCACACATTTTAAGATCTCCTGCTTCCACCCAAAACCATAGCAGGAAGAGCTGGAGAGAGAAATAGGGGTGTGTGAAAGAGTATTGTGTGTGTTCCTGTGAACACATGCCACTGCAGGTATGTGTATGCATGTCCATTTCAAGAGGCTGCAGTCTCACAGGCCATTACCCCTAACAGCCTTATTTTAAAACTATGGAGGGGGAGTTTGTGAGGTGTAGCACAGTAAAATGTTTCCCATGCTAACTGCTTCTCTCACCAACATCTCAGCCTCTGTCCCAGTCTCCATCACTTTGAGCAATAAAGGCTGGATTAACACAGGCAAAGAAGTTGCCCCCCTCACTGGGAAATAATCAGATTCTATGTGGTCCTCCCCTTTCAGACAGCAATACACTTAAAAGATATTAAAAAGAATCAGACCTGGTAGATTTGGTACATTTAAAAAATATTGTTTCATACTTTTGAAAATCATGATTCAGCTTCATTTCAAAGGAAGATGTAAGCTTTTATGGTGTCGGTTCAAATTTGGTTGTGATACCAGTTTAGTGACCTTAAGAATCAACAGTACTAAAGTAGAAATGACGGTGGAACAATTCCTGTTATTAGTCATGGCTCGCAACACAGAGACAGATGACACAGCTGTGAAACACACCAACAATGTAGTTAGTGGGGCTACGTGATTGTTTCTGCCTCTACTGCAACTTTAAAATGTCTTCTGAATGGAAAGAGGGATCCATCTCTCTTTATCTAGCAGAGAGCTGGGAAGTGTTCAGAGTTAACAACCCCTGTTACGCCTCAGCTTATCGACCAACACACATCCAGGTGTCACGGCTGTTCAGCCTCATTTTCCCCTGAATTCTAGTCTTGTCTGTTACTGTCTTCCTGTTGTGGTGTGTGTGTGTCTCTCCCCCTTGTCTCTCTCCCTCTGTCTCTCTCTTCCTTGCAGGTTGGTGGGCGTGTCTCTGAGGGTTTCCATGCTGCCAGTCCTGCTCAGCTGTTCCCCATTACTAATCCCCTGTGTATATATGTTTGCCCTCACCACGCTCCAATGCTAGATTGTCAGTTTTGCCTTCCGCCACTATTCCTGCTTCCTAGCTTCTATGCTTAGCTGCAGTGTGATTAGTCCCTAGCTTTTTGCCTGTTTGTACCTACTTCTACTATCTACCAGTAAAGCCTGCTTCACCTTGTTCTAGCCTTACACCAGGCTGATTGGACCTGCCAGTGTTCGATGCTCAACACATGAACAAGTACTGGTTAGGTGTGGAGGCATAAAAACAGACATGCACCCATACCTACACCTGCACACACACACACACACACACACACACACACACACACCCAACCACGCATACATGCACACACAAGTTGCTTGGTGATGAAGAAACGCTTCTCAAACAGGGAGAAACAGGGAGAAACAAGCAGAAACCGACACACACAGGCATGCACACTCCATTACACCTTGATGCAGGCAAGCATGTGCAAACACATTTTCTCTTTTAAGAGAAACTATGAGAAGAGAGGGAACAGATGTAAAATGAGTGTATAAATGCATAGAAAAGATCACAAGGAAGACTGCAGCAGTACAGCAGTGCAATACAGATTAATTACCCAGCAGTAACAGATGAGGAGAAGAGAAAGAAAGGGTGAGGATGTTAACGACAGAATGGAAAGAGGTAGAGAAAAAAAAGGAAAGGCAGTGTTATTGTGGAGTTAACACAGAGACATAAACAGGCTGGCTGGCAAGCAGGCAGACAGAGACACATAGGAAGGAAGGAAAGAAGGAAGACAGACAGAAATTAAGGAAGGAAGGAACAAAGAAAGATAGTGATAGTGTATAATATAACAAATGGCACTGCCCCTGGATATCTCAGATCTCATATGACCGCTCTTCTCGGTTATCAGTTAGTCGAACTTCCTCCCCTTGCAAATTAAAAACTGTCCTACCAAACCAAAGTTTAAAAAGGAAGTGAGAACATTACTTTGGAATAAAGTGAGAAGTGGCCAGTATCAAGACAATTTAGCCAGAGGACCACAATGGAAATAATGATTTAAATAAAAGTTTATTGCCTCTGGGGTCAAATAAAAGAAAAGAAAGAAAGAAAAACAGATGCATAGATAGTAGTTCTTATTGCACTAATGATCTTTTGCCGTCTCCCCGGGAGCTCTGAAAGGCATCAAATGACAGACACAACACAAATGCTGTGATTCAACCTTCTCTTTTATGTCCTCATCATCATCATCATCATCATCATCATCATCATCAGCCACCTCTGCATTGTCGGTGGCAACAGTAGTGCCACGGCAACAAACTGATTCTCTAGGCAATAAAGCGGTGCCTCTGGTTGCTGCTCAGCGTGGTGGCTGTCGGTTCGTATCCTGACTCTCTGAATCTGATTGAAATGTCACACATAGTGGGTCCCGACAGAAATCCAAAAAGTGATTTTGAGGTGCAACATGGCAGAGCAAGAGGTTTTGATTCAAATAAGGTAGTTTATTAACTTTAACTGCTGAATGCAACATAAACAACTGCACCGCTCTAAAAGTGGCAGCACATTCGGAGGCAGAGCCACTGACGGGTTACTCAGGTTGTGTGTGTTGTCTTTGTGCCAGCGTCACAATCTAGCCAAGTCTGATCTCACCAACATTGTGAACTCAAATATAAAGCTAGCTAGAGAGATGGAGGTGGAATGTGGGTGGGTAAAGTGAAAGAGTAACCCTCCCTAAACTACCACTTGTGCCCTTGAGCAAGGCACCTAACCCCCAGCTGCTCTAGTTGGTTCTTGCTTCTATCAGTGACTCATAGCATAGCTTTTCTTTTTACAAAGAGATTTTCTGTTGCTCTTAAAACATGTCTGAATTCCTCTTTGGTCACCTCGTCTTGACTGACCCCTGACTCTCAGACCTTTTTTAGACCCTGTCCATTCCTCCACCAATCAAAGGAGAGTAGCCCAACCTGACATCATCATTTGCCAACAATTATCAGGCCACTCTCTAAACATCTTATCTCTAACATTTCTACAAGAGCCAAAGATATACTGTATACTCATTGGCATTGAACAATAATACTCCCAAGTTTAAATCCTAACCGCTTTAACTTCAAATGATCACAGCTCACTACAGCACACCAACAGTAGAAGCTTTGCTGGAAAAGAGCAGGTGTGCTTAGTTTCGCTGGATAACAAAGGTAAAAAAAAGTGTGAAATTTGTGTGTGTGCCTCTGTGTGTGTGTGTATGTGTGTGCACGTCTGCCCCAACATGTGTAGGTGTACTCACTGCACAGTGGTGGTGATGTGTAGCCTTCGGAGGCCTGGGGTGGGGAACTGGCGAGAGTTGATGTAGGAGACCTTGGTCATGGCTGTGTTGATGCTATCCAGATCCTCTCCTTCCACCACAAGCACTGACTGGGCTGGGTTAAAATGGAACTGGACACACAGACAAACAGGTGCATGCACACACACACACACACATGCAAACAAAAACTATATAAATAGTCAATATTTAAGACGTCCTCTAAAGATATTTAAAGCCCCACAATCCAAACTGTTTTGCTCACTGAGTCATTTGATGACTTAACTTGTTCACTTAATGAGGAAATGTGAGGAAAACTCAACTGTGATTTGCCAGTTGGTCTAGTATTCCTCTGGACCCTCTATCACCTTTTGATATCACATGTCTTTTAATATAGTCTTGGTGAATGCTATTTACAGATGAACAATATTTCCACCATAAAAAGGAGATTTGACAGCATGGATGAAGTAAATATGGGTAACAGCGGGCGATACGGAACACACACACACAAAAACAATCCTGTTGATCATAACTGTGCATTTAAACTGCTTCCATCTGTCCCACCTCAGAGTGTGATACGTGCATCCTGGCCTTGAGTCAGTCAGCAAGCAACAACTTAGCAGAAATTTTATTTGCGCTTATGTTGTTTAGGACAATTCCCTTGCAGTGCTGGAGTGTTGGTGCAGAGCATCTCTGTTCTTTTAATGCAAAGGCAGCCGAGCGGCCATATTCCAATGACTTGCTAAGTGTCAAGTGGCTGAGTGGCTGTTAAAATAAAATTACAATTTGAATTTAGTTGGGGAAAAGTCAGGTGTCACAAGCTCAATCTGAGGGCAATTTCCTGGCAGGACTATAGGCAGGATTCAAACAAATGCTCACCTTCTCACATTTGTTAACTCAACATGCAGTTCAAACTGCAGATTTCACTCTTACGTCTCTTTTGTGAGGCATTCAGCTCCAACCTGGCTGATTAGTAACGCCCTGAGCTGGGGCAAAATGGCCGACTAGCTGTTGTCAACTGGGGTATGTAGTCTTTTCCCACAGTTTCTCTGTGGCAGATAGCCCCTGTGTGTCCCTGGCTATACATACATTATGAACTTGTGCATAGGAGGGTGATAGATGCATGACTATAGAATGGATACTATGAATCAAAGCCTGCAAACGTAGTGTGTGTGTGTGTGTGTGTGTGTGTGTGTGTGTGTGTGTGTGTTATCCCTGTCCCTCACCTTGATGTCCTTTGCTAGGCTTTCGAGGGAGTTAATATCCAGGCCTTCCTTGCAGGCCTGCAAACAGGAGATAACCTTCTGGGTTTCGATGTGACCTGGCCGGATGGTCAGGCCTGACAGGCTGCCGTGGAAATACTGGGTGAACCTTGGGGTCGCGACCTCACCACCTGATGGGAAGGAAGGGATGCAGGGGGAGGGGAGAGGAGAGGAGAGTTGGGAGAGTTATGAGATGAGAGAAGTGAGGAGAAAAGGGGCGAGGACAGAAGGGGAGGGGGGAGAGAGATGGAAGGATGTGGAGGAGAAAAAAATAAGAACTTAAGGAGAAGAGAAGAGAAGAGAAGAGAAGAGAAGAGAGGAAGGAGTGAGAATTGGATCGTACTAGGTATGTCTCCAAATACAATACAGTATGTTGTAAATAACACCTGAGAACCTGCTGAATGTGCCTACAGGCCTGCAGCATGTGTTCACAACTGAGGTAAGAATAGTGTCTTATGTTAAAGAACAGATGGTGTGGAAGTTTCAGACATCTGAAACGATGAAAACACTAAATTTGATGTACGTCATAAATAATTTATTGTCTTGACATTATGTTGCAATTGTATTTCTAATGCACTGAATGTGATCATTACACACTACATGTCCCGTATCTCAGCCACAATTTGTCAAGTTCCTGAGGTGGCAACGCGGCTAAATGTGGTCTTCTGTTTTGGCCTCCCCTACTGCTGAAGAGCGCATCCTCCTCGTGCAGTAAAAGAAAAGGTTTGTACACACTTCTGCACCTACCGAAGTCACAAACGAGCGGAAACTATCACTGTCTGTGTAACGTTAGTTATGTTAACTTTAATCCTAGCGTGATCGCTAGCATTGATCGCTAACGTGCTAGCATTTAGACACTAGCATTTTACACACACACACACAGACATACACACACACACTCACTCACTCACTCACTCCCCACTCGCGGTGCTTTTCTACTCTGTGGAAAACTGGTGTTCCAAATATGTTGGCCAGTTAAGTGTGTTTACAGTGCTAAGTGGCACAGATGACACTATTGTTTTTGTCAACAACATGCACATGTTTAGCCTTATATGAAATGGGGAAAGCAAAATGTTACCACTTATTTTCTCTAACTAGATTTCACTGGGCTTCCTTTTTTATTCAGTATCGACATTGTTACACCTCAACTTGGTATTCTATTATCCTGCTTTCTCTTTGCTATTCAACATAATCTTTACTTTCTTTGATAAAAACTACCCAGATTGGGTTGTTTTCAACCCAGCAATTTTTAGGGTGTATGTGTGTATGCGGTCCTTATGTGTGTATGTGGTCATTATGTGTGTATGTGGTCATTAAGTGTGTATGTGGTCATTAAGTGCGTATGTGGTCATTAAGTGCGTATGTGGTTATTATGTGCGTATGTGGTCCTTATGTGCTTTTAGTGCTTTAACATTAACACACAGAGATTTGTCTTTAATAGCTTGCACAACAGTACTGATTGTTGCAGGTGACAAAAAGAAAAGTTTGCGAGACTTGAACTGAAAGCAGTAAACTAAAACTGAAATATAACATTCCAAGATATTTGCATTTAGATATTTTTGATATATTGCATTTATTTCATTTAAATAGGAAATTAATCTATAAATAATTATAATTCATGAATGGATAATATAATTAAATATAAATTTTGTTTAAAACACTGGTGTGAAACATTTAACTGACATCCTGTTGTGTGGTTCTCTTCTCTTCACACATTGCACTAAAAGCTCGTCACAGACGTTTCATCAGAGGAAAAGACAATGTTAAATATGTAAGAGTTCATAAGGACCACATGCTTCGACACATCGCGCGACCGTTACTGTATCTGAAAGAATGGGCCACACATCAGCCTACACACTTTTCTGTGAGTAAAATCTCAATCAATATAAAATAAAAATCAGTTGCTGTTTGGCTTTGGCAATAATTAATGTGTACTTATGAAGGGTTTCATTCTCAAACCCTAGATATTCATTTTGGCAAATAACCTGCTTCTTGAAATTAAAAACAAAGAAAGTAAATATTTGTCAAAGCCACAGATGATTCCATCTTCAAAATTATTAATTTCTGAAGCTATCTACTGTTATAACCTCATTGTGTGCTTTGGCTTTATGAGATTGTCAGCGTGGGTGTCACTTTTTTAAATGGTGAAATCTCATTTAGAAAAGAATCTCTTAACATATATACGAGTATTGATTCAAAATACTTTTCACATACAGAAAAAACTAAACAAAGTAAAGTAAAATGTACCAATATCTCCCCTCTGCGTATACAAAAGGCATTTGGTAAAAGATGGTTAAGGTGATTACAGATTGAAGGGTACTTAAGTTCAAATCAAAATGATCAATAATAAAAAATAATGGAACTAAATGGTGATTTGAAATGAATATATCCCACTGAAAGTCACAAGTCAACAGCCTATTGTAAGTGAAGCTACAGTAACAGTACCCTTACCACTTCCATAATGTACCACAGATTAAAAAAACACCGTATTGTAGCTTTGATTCATTTTGAATGTTTTCCTCTCATCAGCGATCAGCATGTGTTTCCTCTGTGGTCCATCTCACAGCACAGGTGATTTATTGTTTATTTTATTTGAGATTATTTATTATTATCCATGTATTTTCCAGATTCTTTGCCAAATATATTTCCATTGGTGTTGTTGCTTGTGTCCCTGAACTAACCCAAGATGTTTCCAACCTCCTGTAGTAACGGCCCCTGCTGTCCTGCTGAATGTATCTCCTTCAAAGTGGCTGAATGTTGGCGACTCTGTCGTTTTGTCATGTGAGGTTACCAACTCAATCAACACAGACTGGAGGTTCTCCTGGTACACTGCTACTATCCCCACCATCGGACTAGATTTCGTAAATATTCATAGCGAAAAGTATTCTGTACAGCAGCTACCAGACAGCCAGAGTGAGGCTGGAGGCATCTACTCTCTCGGCTCCGTCAGTGAGAATCACACAGGGGTGTATATATGTAGAGCTGAGAGAGACGGCCCTGACACACAGACACTTCACAGCTACCCTCAGCTTCTCTGGGTAGCAGGTGAGTTATACTATACTGCATATTGTCCAGAAACAGATTGCATCCAAAAGCTATTCAATAACTGGGTTTTCCCTATGTTCTTAAAAATCATGACATATTAGAGTCATGATTCTAAAGTTGGTTTTCAATATCGGAGGAAGAAGAAAGGCAGTCTACAGTACACCGACAGCATAATCCCAATCTAACTTTCTTTACATTGTTCTCAGTACAGTACATTGATATGTGTGTTTTCTTAGATCGTTCTCCTCCAGCCTCTCTGAGCATCAGTCCAAACAGATGTCAGCACTTTGTGGATGAGCCTATCTTACTGAGCTGCGAGGTGCAGGGCAACTCCAGCGAGTGGAGGTTGATGACGCTGAGAAATAAAGGAACTCTGTTAACATGTAACCCGTCTGGCCAATCCACATGCAGTATACCCAACTTAAAAACAACTGAGGCCGGGGTGTACTGGTGTGAGTCTGGCACAAGGGAGTACAGCAATCCAATCAACATTACAGTGTCTGGTATGTTTTAGCGAATAGCAACAAAACAACCCACATTAGAATCAACTAAAAATAGACAAATTTCAGGGATTCATTTTCTTGTTCATTGTATTTGTCACGTTACCACTTGAAAGCTTGAAAATTCAGTTTACTTAAAATAAATCAACATACTGTAATGTCATTGATATCCACAGTTGGCACTACGGTGTTAAAGAGTCCCATCATGCCTTTGGCCGAGGGAGACTCTCTAACTCTGCGCTGTTTGGTGAAGGCGGGGTTAGACGTTGGCACGGAGGTCAAGTTCTTTAAAGATGGATCACTCATAAAAACTGAGGCAAAGAGTGTGTTGACCATCCAACACATAGCAAAGTCAGATGAGGGGATGTACACCTGCAAAGTACCTTCACAATCAGAATCACCAGCAAGTTGGGTGGCAGTGAGAAGTAAGATAACATAACATCTTTAAAATGTTCCCACAACCCACTGAGCAATTTTACGCCGATTAGCAGTTTAAAAGATGTCTAAATGGTTTATAGCTGTCCAGGCTAAAATTAGTAATTTTATAATGATAATGAAAGCATTATCATATATGTTTGATTTTTCAGCTGTTTAATAATTGTTTAAATATGTAATAATGTATTTACTGCTTTTTTTCTTTTTTTCTTCTTGCATCATTTTCCTTTGACTTTGAGCTGCTCTGTGTTCGTATTCAGGTTCCAGCTCAGGCCCAAGACCAAAAGGACTGCACGTGGGTGAAATAGTAGTGTTGGGAGTGGCTGCACTGACTTTTGTCGTCACCATTTCAGGCATGGTGACCATGTTCTTCTTCAAGAATTCAAACGGTAAAACCTTTACACATTTTGCAGTTTTTAAATGTATTAATCAGAGACATTTATATATAGACATTTAAATATAGTGTATTGTTGATTTTAGCCCGTAATTGTAGATACATTTTACTAAATTTGACCTGGGTTAGCTTAAATTTGGTTAGAGTACAGTACAGAGTCAAGTTGACAAGAAGCCTTCTTCAATAGGCATACTTTGTTTGTTTAATATTTGTATAATAGTGCTACATGGAACAATGTTACAACCACATTATTAGTTGTGAGAAAATGCTCTCACTATCATCTCCCTCTAGTATGTGATATGGGGTGTTTTGTAAAACAAGAGACACGTAATGCTGTTTCATGTTTCGGCTGGGTAATTAACACTCATGCCAGCAACAGTTCAGCTTGCAAATCTGCTATGGCAAACCCGCAACCACAAGGCAACTAGTCTTTCAGTACCAAATTGTAGGACTATTTCTGCTGTGCTTTCAGGACAGAACATTGTGAGCGTCCCAGCTGCTGACAGAAAGGCAAACATGCCAGTGGCTACAGGTGATTAGAGATTTTTTTTTAATAAATGTTAGTGAGCACAACACAAACTTCTAACTTAAAACTTAAAAATAAAATGATTAATTTTATCACTGTGTCTGAATCTCTCAGAGACTTCAGCCTCATCAGAACCTCTGTACTCTGTGGTAAAGAAAGGCAGATCCACTGGTAAGAAATTGCTATAATTGCGTAACATGATTAAACCAAGTGTTTACACGTGGACTCAGTTAGCTGCCCTTTTCCCTTCAGTTGAATCTGATGATGTGATTTACACCACTGTTGTGATCAAAGAGGGAGGAAGTGGCACGTCCAATAGGAGGGAAGGTAAGAAAAGATTTAGGTGACAAATTCTATCCAGCCTGCTCTGTACCATAACACATTCAAGGTCAAAGGTCAGATCTGTTGTGGTTTCTGCCAGTAGCCACTGTGCTACGAAGGATGATCAAAATCATGGTTCAACTATTTAATCATTTAAGTTGAGAAACACTTGTAAATGTAATGGATTTCATCTAATATATTGTTATATGAGAATATGTAACATTATCTTTCATCACGTTGCCATTTAGAACAATGTGTTTACCCTGACAAGTAACTGCAACAAAAATAAAATTGGATCCACAACAATCAAAATGATGAAAACACTAGAGTTGCCACTTTGCAGCAAGAGCAGCTCAGTCAGCACTAATAAGGATCCAACAAACCTGAACTTAATCAGTTAATCAATTTGGCCACTTTTTGTGAAAATGAAAGCAGCTCTTGGTCTGGCTGGTGCACAGCCCCATTTGGCATTCTGTGCACATATGACACCTCCTGAAGTGACACCTTGAGCATCAAGCAAATGTAGGTGAATCGCTCATTTTGCATACAAAAAAGGAGCCCTGCACAGGGTCACGGTGCAAAACCACCTGTTTTTCTCCTGTTAAAATTCTTATGATTTTATTTTTAACATTTTGCGTTGTAAATTTAGATTCTGGAACCATTCTTCTTTCATAAACAATATGAAAATATATTTTATTATTATATTTTTTATTATTATTATATATTTATATTTACTTTTTAAAGCACCTTGTAACTGTGTTTTGAAAAGTGCTATAACAACTTAGATTATCATCATCAATATTAGCATTGTTATTACTCGTGCAGTATATCTCTCATTTCTCCCATGAATGGCAATACATTGAGAGCAGACTCAGCACTCAGTACTTTTGTGATGACATTGCAGTGTCAGGAAGTTAGGGCAGGGTGAGAAATGGTGTTTTTTCCTGTACCCCAGTCTCTCTCTTGTCTCTCTGCCTAACTGCAGAAATATTCCTCTGAATTCTGCCGTTGATTCTGTCTTCATCTCTCTAAGAAATTAATTGTTGAAAGCCTCTCATCAAGGAGAGTCTTAGGATTCAATGAATGAGAGGAAACATATTTTGTGTGTGTGTGTGTGTGTGTGTGGTTTTTATAGATCCATAAAAGTGAAATGACCAAAACGAGCCAACAAGAGGAGGAGAGGACGCATACACGTCACATGTTGCATGTCACTTGTGATTGAATACCTCCATCAAAATAAAGTTCATTGTTCATTCTAATAATTCATTGTATTTTAGGTCACATGAAAAACACTGCTTGTTGGTTCAAGCATACAAATAATAACATGATTCATTTGTTAAAATGTAGCGGTTTAGTAAACACCTTCCATGCTGTAGATACATTGCACTTATTCATTTCTTTTGCTGATGCTGTCAAGATAAACAAAAATGAAAAACATGAGAAATATCTTGTTTGTCTCCAGCTCTTCAGCTAGGGGGCGTGCTGACTGTCAGCGAAATGTGGTTTCTTGTCCTTGTCATTCTCTTACCTTTTGATTCACACACAAACACACACACACAATGATTATTCGATCAGTGTTTTTGAGTCGGTACATATGAATGAAATAAAGCTTTTGAGTTTTTGAGTTTTGAGTTTTTCTTAGACCTTGCCTGTTGAGCCTCCCAAGGACTTATTTACTTCTGCATGTATCCTTTTCAAGATTGATTTCCTATTGTATTAACATCAACTTGTAAACAATTGAAACATCTTTTATGCTAGTAACAGTGAATTGCCATATTAAATTTGACGGTTCTATTCTGGTATCAGATGCCATCAAAGCACGCTGAAAAGCAGCAGCAGGCTCCCTGCATGAGCTCGGTTGTGAACGACTCAAGACCGACTGTTTACTGATCATACTACACTGACTGCAGTACACCACTTCAACAGTGTATTATGCTCACTCTGTTCAGTACATGGACAACTCAAAACTTGAAATGAGAAATGTCAATCTTTCAGTATCCCTTTCAGTGCTTGAAGAAATCAGGTATTGTGGCATTATTTCTTCAAAGCACAGGCGTAAAGCTGAAATATATTGGTCTGGAAGCAGAAGTGCTGGGGGGAGATGAAAAAGTACTAAGACACACCAGGCAAGGCCACATAGCTTGTTAATATAACTTTTCCTCATGTTCACATATTGTCCTGAACCTTTGACCTTGTACCTATACATTAGAAACCTTAAGTGCCTATCTTCAGTTTTTATGTCCTATCATTAGAGAAATGGTAACTCGCATTCCTTTATATATTCTTGATACATTTATGTGCACTAGAGTGACCTCTTGTGCACTTTCCTCTGGCCTGTGCGTCTGGATGTGCAGGTGCTCATATCGTCCAGATAACATGGACCTGTTAACCTTGAGTGAATAATAGTCTTCTGTCTCTAGAAATTAAGGAGTTCACCTTTTCTTAAAGCGTCTGTACCTCAATTATGATTGGCTTACCTGTTGATCATGTAACCTTTAACCAACAGTAGAAGTCATGTGTTCTAACATAATACTATAATAAAATAAAATTCTGTGTAATCCTGAGTTGGTGGTATTTCAACATATTAAATCACAATAGTGTGCGACTTTCATTTACTTTTTCATACTACTATATCAGAAACTCAACATGGCCCAGGACCAGGCTTGAGTGATAGATAGATTGATGGATGGACCCACTGACTGATTGATCAATTGGTTAATTGCTTTTAATTTAATTGATAAATAATTGATTGGCTGATACTTTCCATCCCATATGGAAAACCACCCAAGCTTCTTTGACCTTTAATGCCTCAGCTACGATGCATTAGTTAGGTTTTTGTGTACTGTGGTGAAAGTTTACACCCATTATTTTCCTGTTCTACATGAAAACAGATAACAAGGACACATTTCAGGTGCAATCTTAAGAACAGCTTATTGCTGCAGAAAGCTGCTGCAAAACAGACCATTTTCCTGTCAACGCCACACAGGTCTCATTTTTGCTTTCGGGGCAGTGAAAATGAAGTCTGATGTCTTTCATTCCGCATGTCTCGTCATTATGTTGTTGATTGTGGGGAAGAGGGGATGGAGAAATGAGACACTTTGAAAGGCAATCCCGCTCGCTAATGGCCTGCAAAGTTATCAGTTGCGGCTTAGTGGAGCTTAAAGCGGCTTCATTGGGATGTAATAGCTGGCGAACTTGTCCTCCATTCACTCTGGCTAATCCCTCCTTCAGGGCTTTCTCTCAGAATCAGAGATTCATGGAAAGAGACAGAAGAGAGAGGGATGTATGAAGCAGGGAAGAAAATGAGGAAGAAAAAAAGAAAATTGCAATCAGGCAGCAAATGAAAAGAAATTCAAATGACAACCAAAATGCCATCAGAATTAAAGCTTCGGAGGATGTTGGCTGGTGCCATGCGCTGGCTCATGCGATTTAGGTGAGCTGAGGAACGGATCACCACCGCTTCATTCTGCCCGCCTATAAAGCACTTTTGCATAATTGTTCAAGTCGTGAACACGGTCTTATTCGTTCCAATGTGATCACTACCCGCTCTCATTCCATACTGCTGGAACTGACAGGCAGCAATTCCTATTTGATATCTACCGTGCCCGAGCCTCTCCATTTCAAAGCAGAATTACTTTTAGCCCCGAGCCATGAATCTCTGACTCTCTTGCTTTATCTTTACAGTATCTCTCTCTCTCTCTCTCTCTCTCTCTCTCTCTCTCTCTCTCTCTCTTTCTATCTATTTACTATATATTCTTTTCATGGTGGTGGGTTATATTTGTGTAAATAGCAGGGGTGTAGGGATTTTTGGGGGGTTAGTGGTCTGCCGGCATTTGCTGGTTGGCGTGGTTTGTGCGGTCATGGACTTGACTAAACCTACAAGGAAGCATGGCATCAAAATATCGCCTGGCTTTCCTTGTTCAGTGGAAGAATGAACAGTGCGGTGGTTTTATTCCTAGACGCGATAGAAACAGTGAATGTGGTGGTTGAGAACGACATCGCGGTTAACAATACGTTTGTATCAGTGCTGCCTCTCGTTACATCGGCAAGAAGGGTTACCTTATCTAACGCTCCTCTGTTCATTGGTGACAAATTTCTGCATAGGGAGTTATCCAGGCATGGGGAAGTTGTGTCGCCCATTTAAAAAGGTTCCCTCTGGCTGCAAATCGCTGCAGCTTGAACACGTTGTTTCTCATAGAAGACGTGTACATGAGTCTGAACAGAAGAGATGAACTGAAGGAAGGAACCTTTTAAATTAGAGCGGATGAGTTTGATTATATTGTATATGTGACCTCAGATTCTCTAAAGTGCTTTGGGCGTGGAAGAGATGGGCATCTCATAAGGGCCTGCCCTGACAAAGAGTCTGATAGGGGGAATAATGGGAATACAGGAGCGCAGTCTCAGAGCAAGACAAACAGTGGGGAAATGGGGGGACAGGCCCGGGCTGGGGCAAACAATGGGGAGACAGGAGGGCAGAAACAGGCTGGGACAAACAGTGGGGGAACAGGAGGGCAGAGTAAGAAACAGAACAAGACTGGGTTAAGTAGTCTAGGTGATGTAGATGGTCAGAAGGATAGTTCTGGTAGGGAGGAACAGGTTGGGACAACTGAGGGGAAGGAAAAGGGGATTCAAGAACAGAGAGAAATTGTGATTGCTGTGGATGAAGTTGTGGTAGCAGAGAGAGAGGAAAATGTAGACATGATGGAAGATGAGATGGCACTCAGAGGGTCAGGTTTTAAAAGGAAACTTGAAAGTAAAGTCAGCTCACAGGTAAAGAAAGGAGCAGCAAGCAAGGCCAAAGGAAAGCAGCCAGTGGAACAGAAGGCAACAGAGTCTGAGTCCAGTGTGGAGGATGACTCTGCTGCTGATAGTAATAGTCAGAAACAAGTCTCTGATGTCAAAACAAAGTGCAAGAGTAAGCGTTTGTAAGGTGTTGGAAAGATAAAACAGTTCTTACAGAAAACCAAAAACATGAAAGGCGTGAGAGTTGCGGATAATTTCTCAGACAGAGAATTGTTTTTTAACTCTGCCAGGTTTCAGATGAGCAACAAAGGAAAGGGTGGTTTCATTGATCAGGAAACTTATTGATGTAGAAAAGTTCTTGAGTCTGAGGTTCGTCTTATTTGAAAATATATTTATTTAAAAAGGGATCTCGAGAGGAAGAGGTGTACACCGCGCATAGGCAACATACATTTCTTCAAAGAAAAGAGGGTTTGCACT
>CABFOQ010031921.1:0-13727 GCA_900660455.1 Gephyroberyx darwinii
CAAGGTAACCACACACACCCCTTCCCTAACCGCTGCCAGCTGGGCAGTGTAATCAACCAGCAGTTTTACCCCCGTCAGCTCCTCAGGTCCTGGAGGGAAAGCAGCTGCCGTCTATCAACAATCAGCATGCGATTGGTGGGCAGGCCCTATAAGAACCCCAGAGGGACAGGAGGAGGCAGAGAGGAAGGTGGCCGAATGAGGAGAGCGGACCGAATCTCTGCGGTGGTGAGAGGAGACTAGTAACGTGACTTGACTTCCCTAGATTGTGAACTGGAACGGAGACCGGAACCCGAAGGAGTATCCCCCCCGACGACGGCTTGCTAAACGGACAAACGGACCCCGACGCTAACCCGGTATCTCACCCCCTCTCTGTGTCCCCGCAGGTGCCCAAGAGCCGCGGCGATCGCGCCTAGACGTCTCCCCCGGTCCGGGAAGAACCTGAGTTTCTTTTCTCCTCCTACCCGCTCCTGTGCACATTTTCAATAAACCTTCTGTTCTTTTCACTACAACCAAGAGTTGTCTGGCCTCTCCTTCGCCACACCATGCAGAGGTACGCCACCAGGAGGTCGTCCACATACTGTGCCACAGTAGAGCCACCAGGCATGTGCACAGTTCGCAGGTCGGCAAGGAGGGCTTGGGAATACAGAGTAGGAGACTCAGTGTAGCCCTGTGGAAGTCTGATCCATTTATATTGTTGTTCCTCATAGGAAAAGGCAAACAAGAATTGGCTGTCAGAGAATGACAGGTGTTATTCCCTCTACTGCTTCAGGCTTGAGCAGATACTGTGGTTTCCCTGGATTAATACTCACTTTCACTGGTTGTGCTGATGTCACCAAGCAAACGTCACAAGGGTTCTGCATATTGCCAGGATTCGGTGGTACACTTGCCTCAGGAGGTGGTAGGACTGCAGGAAAAATCTGATCTAACTGTCCACAGTGTTGTTGGAAGGGTTGGCAGTAGCTGATGGCAGGACACCTGAATTATTTCTGTGAGGGTTTCCGTTCACCACACTACATCCAACATGACCTTTTCCCTTACTCTAGGCTGAAAATCAACATACGCAACCACTATCATAGCCTCAGGAACAGTAAGGGTTTGGTAAACTATTATCTTTCTATTTATCACTTTGGCGACTACACATAATTTATATTACCTATTTCCAAATACTTTCATATTTTATTATATTTATATTTCCATCGTATTGTAAATAGTGTTTCTTAATGTAAATATTGTGCTCTTTTATTGTAAATACTGTGATTGTTTTGTTTGCACATTCCCGTTGAGCATTGCCACTTTTCATTTCACTGCACACCCTGTGTGTATGTGACAAATAAAGTTCTTGAATCTTGCCACTTACACAAGGCTTTTGCTCGAGTTGATAGGTCTGGTGAGGTTACAGCATTCAGGAGTTCATCAGACATCAGGAAGGTAATCAGGGAGGACTTGGGCAAATATCCTCGTTTTCTGAATGAGAATCCGTATCAGGTTTGGATTTCTTTGTACTTTGTGTTAGATTTGGATAAAGCCCTTTTGCTTTTATTCCTTTATCAGAGCCACATTTTTCTGTTTGGTTTTGCAAATCTTTAGCCTTTTGTAATTTAAATTAGCTGTTTTTCAGATCCCAGTTTTTGCTGTTCTAATTCCTTTTTGTGTTGTTCAGATTCCAATCTATATCTCACATGAATCCCTCAACGAGGCAATCCGTGACACTGCACGTTGACTCCCTGCCTCATTTCCACTAAGATAGTGGAAATGTTTCTGTGGTTTTCTGAGTTTAGAGATATGGCTCTTGAGATTAGCCAATTTGAGTCGATCCAAAGTTCCACTGTCAGGAAACTTCACACTTCCCTCATCCTCACTCATTTTAACCCATTTTCTGACATGTTCAATACATTGTACATCATAATGATCAAACATACTTATAGACCCATGTGTCCATTGTCAGCCTTTTATTCACTGTTGGCTATATATCAGATATATTTATTTATATAATATAGATATATACTAAATGTATTTATTTTTCTGAATATATGGCTTTACTGGTGCCTAGCCCACTTTTTACTCATCAACACTATTTGGACCTAGTCCATTCTGGTTGCAACCTTGAATCTAGTTCTTCAATTCCTTTTCTTTTACTTAATTCTCAGTATATTGTGGACCTAGTCTGGTCATTGTCAAAAACAGTCTAGGGGAAACAATTACCAAACCCCAAAATACACCCCACCCCTATTATGTTATGACCCATACAAGATGAGCTGCAACACAGTCAGAATTAAGCATTTAAACCAATGATGGGTTTATTGTTAACAAGTAGTGGTAGTGGATTAGTGGTAGTGCGGTTTTCTCAGCCAACCTGCAGGTACCTTCAGGACACTCCAGTCAGCAATTACACTGCAGCACCAGCACCAGCTCACTCCATCTGTAACAGGCACACAGTAGAGCCCCTAAAGGTCTGAGGATGTAACAGTCAGATGGTCAAACTTCCACTGTCACTTAGGGCAAGAATTGAGCTAATTAAGCTCAAAAGCTCCAAAAATGTATTATAAATGAAATATGCTAACTTTACCTCTTCCACCTACCTTTTTTAATCAGCTGGAACTCAAACTGTCTCAAAATTGTAACCTGTAAAATGTAATTTCTAAATATATGTATGGAGCATACACATGAGCACAATATGTCCTCATATTTTACATTTCTTGGTTGGGCAACCCTACATGATGTATTCCACTTTGTTGTGTACTGCAGAATCTCATTTACACTTGAAACTACTACTATGCAGTTGGGTGACTGTAGGTGACTACATCTTTCATTCAACATTGTAAGTGACAACTGAGACTTTGTGTGGGCTATTTACAGTCAGTCAAGGCCATCTGCTTGATCTTATTTTCAAATGCATAATGGAAGATTTTCCTCTGATATGGATGAAGATACAGTGGAATACCATCGTTGCCATGATGCATAAATACTAGCAGTATTTAATAGTAAAGTTCCATAAAGTTTACACAATGACATTTTACAGTAATTATACAATTAGTATTATACAGACACATTATTATAAGTGTTAATTGGTATAAAAGCATCATTGCTCCATCATCATACAATACCACAAAGGACGAGCTAGAATGTTTGCGGCCATCATATTTACTTTTATTTTATTGAGACTTTATGGCCATATTAGATTGTAGACCACTGAGATTGTAATAGACAGTCTCAGTTGAAAAGTTAAGGTGAGAGAAAGAAATAGATATATAGAGAGAGAAGAGAAAAAGAGTGGCAGTCAAGTTAAAGCTATAAAGTAGGGTTACATATCTTTGTCGGGCCTCTGTGGAATATAAATACAGAAGTAATAAAGAAGCTTTACCAATCTTTACTTAAACATTTAACATTTCTTTCTCTATTTACTTAACCCACATTAGTAAATGAAGGAATGGTAGAATGAATTATTATTGCTGTGTATTCAATCTAAGGAGCAACAGAGACATAATGATACAGCAGGAAAGAGGGTCGAGTATAATCAGAAAATGTTACTGTTGACCTAAAGTTACAGAAGGACATACTTCCAAAGAAGAGCAATGTGTTATGTAACTCAGTACGTCCACACTGAGCCGCTTAAATTTTAAAACAGCGTTTTCTGGTCTAGCATTTTCGAAAAGCTCGCCGCCCACACTAGACCACCAAAAACGCATACCTCCTTCCATGGCCATGCGCAGACTGCTCACAGCTGGATCAAGTGACAGTCAAGCAGTGAAACGTCAGTGAAACGGCATCGTTTTCAAAAGTCTCTGTTTTCGAAAAGTCTCCGTTTTCGAAAAGTCTCCGTTTTTGAAAAGTCTCCGTTTTCAGTGCCGGGGTTTTCAAATTTATCCACTTGGGAGAGTGTTTTTGAAAAGCTCAATTGTTTGGGGGTAAAAACTCTGCCCTAGTGTGGACGGGGGGGCAAAACGAAGAGATAAGTATGCGTTTTCAAATTTACCCAGCTTAGTGTGGATGTAGCCTCAGTATGAGTATGGAATTCACCTTCTGCATTTACCTACCCAGTTGTGTCTCCTGTTTAGCTCCCATATCTGCGAGAGTGTTATCATCCTATCATCCTTCTGTCAAAGGTGATTTGTTCCATGTGGTGTCACCACCTCATGAGCTGTCACTATTATGGTTTCAGTGTAATGTGAACAGTTCAGAGGTGTCTTTGCTTGACATGATGTTGTGCCTGATTTGAGTGCTGGCCTAGCAGTGACAATAAAATGATCATATCCAATTTCATTGTATCACAAAAATCTAATTCTTAAGTATGATATTATATTTTTGAAACTATTACTGTATAAATCTACTGTGCCTTTGGTTGTATTGCAGGTTATGTAACCTCAGGATTGCTTGTAAATTGTATAAACATAGCAAATATGCCTATTCAGTTGTGGAACAAATACTTGCATCGACTAAAATGTGACACAGATGGTCACCAGCACAGATGGCCACCAGGTTTACAGAGGATTTAGATGGATCATTTTGGAAATGCCAGTCATAGCTCAACAAACAACAAAACAAACGATGGTTTTCAGTTAATCTTGATTCTTAGTTATTTTCCTTTTTTCTTTTCTCTTTTCACTTACCCCCTCCAATAGCTACATACCAGATAGTGTACAGCAGTGGTCCTCAAATCCAGGCCTTGGGGTCCAGAGTACTGCTGGTCTTCTATTCTGCCAGGTAGTTTCCATTCTAGCTGTCTAATCAGGGATTGATTAAGACCTGGGATGCCAGGTGAATGCAATTAACTTCCTGGTACGAGAGAAAACCAGCAGCACTCTGGACCCACTCTGGACTAGAGCCTAATGATCACTCATGAGGCACCGTCTTAAGCCATGAAAGCTCACTCTGTGCTCACTCAAAGAGTGATGCAGTCTGACACGTGAAAACAATCCATCATATGCAGACAGTTCTGACAAATGAGCAGCACAAGACCAAATGTAAGGGACACAATATCTCTAGTCTGTTTAGATAGCTATTTTATATTCTTTGATTCCGTCATAGACGTCATAGACAGTGTTTTTCTCATCAACCGGAATTTCAATCCAATTCATACCCATACACAGGACAAATATTAATAATGTGAGGCTCATAATTATTGCCTTGGCCTTCAAAACTAATCATTGTATAGGGCGTAGGTATTGCCTGGCTGATTAGATCACAGGGGAAATACTATGGTAGTTGTTGTAGACCAGTCTTGCCCAGAAAGTCCATGGGATCCATAATGACCTGCAAAGCTCCATGGACAGTCAGAGTCTCTGCTCTTCTTTTTTCTCATGAAACTGTTAAGCATCTAAACAAGCATTGATCTAGCTGATGTTAGATCACTTGAAGTCTCATTTGGATTAAATGTTTATCTATTCATCCAGGTTAACCTTGTTTGAAATGTTTTTTATTTCAGTGTCAATTTGCAAGTGAACTGTAAATTTAATTTTCAAATATTAAAATAAATCCACCCTCGGGTACACTGTTAGATATGAGCAATTTGCGATGTTCAATTCATTCAGGAATTATTCTGTGATGAAGTGTAATTTGCTTTAATTTGTACCCACTTCCTGTCAACCTACCTCGTCCACATCAATTAGAGATCTTTCACAGAATGACTTTTGACAACGGCCAGAAAATGGGTGTGAACTTCAATCAAAGGTGTACATATGGGCTGTGATGAATCGGGCCGGCACCACAGTCAAGGTAATCACCGACACCCATTTACTAAGCAGCGCCAGCTGGGAGTAGTCGTCGTGCACCATTATTATCGTTGCCAACTTCTCAGATCCTGGAGGGTACACAGCTGTCCCTCCTCTGTAATCAAGCAGCTACCTGCCAGCAAGCCCTTTAAAAGCAGCAGGAGAGGAGAGGAGAGAGCAGTGGTGTGCACAGAGTGGGGAAGGGGCACTTCAGCTTGAGAGTCAAAATAATGAGACCAATGTGCATCTTGCTAAGCCTTCTGGGCTTGGGTTTAAAAGAAACTCTGTCCTTTCTAGTTTGACTGACAATGTGGCCCCAGACATAATGTATGGAAACTTAGAACAGGTGGAGCCATTTGAATCCAAGCTTGTCTTGAATTCTGTAATTGAGCAGAAATCTCACAATGACTAAATGTCGTGGAAAATTTAACCTTACACATCTATACATGTGCATATATGGACTACAGATGTACTGACTCTCCCTTGAGAATATATTGTTTCATGCTGTGTGAGTAGAATGGTCTCCTCTCTGTAATCTTTGGGCCATAACGTCACATTCCCAGAGGCCCTTGTCACCGTGGCTCCAGAAAGTCTGTTTATCTATGGATGTTCTAGACGAGGACACAACATATGATGCCTTAACGGTCCTTCTATCTCCTTTGGCGTCAAACTGTTCCAATGTAAGCACATTATGTCGTCCTTCTGACGTCCTTGACTGGTACTTAATGACCAGTGCAAATCCTCTTTTCTTTGAAGAAATGTATGCTGCCTATGCGCGGTGTACACCTCTTCCTCTCGAGATCCCTTTTTGTAATAAATATATATTCAACTAAGACGAACCTCAGACTCAAGAACCTTTCTACATCACTAAACATCACTACAGGAACAGAAGCTTTGACTTTGTTTTTTTTGTTAAGGAAAACAAACAAGGTGTCATCGTAGATTACTGCTCACAATGACAGGTGACCTGATTCCCCCCCTCATCATTGGGATTGGGCTCTCTGCAGTTGGACCACCTCTTCACATCTGTGTTGTCTGACTGATAAATGCCATTGAATGTCTTTCTCTTTCTCTTAATGTCAAGGCTACTTTAAGTAGATTTCGTAGGCTCACTACATCCTGTTAAATCTGTTCTATCCTCTTCAACCTGTTACTCTGTTTTCATGTGCTTTTGTTCTGATCATATTCTGTAAACATCTTGTCAATTGATAACTGTCATAAATCTGATCTGTCTATCAGCTTGATCTAGTTAGGCCTGTAAAGTCCTGTAAAGACTATATATATACACTTTTGGCTATATAAACTATTGACAACTCTTTATCCTACTAGGGAAAATTATCCATTGTTTTTTTCTGGAATATTCTAAAGCGCACGAAAGTACTATGACAAGTAGAAAGCAAGAAATATACGCAGTTAGCCCTATTATTGGTCATGATGTTCAAATATATTTGTTCTCAAACACAGTGCTGAAAATCTGGAAATGCAAAGCCACCCTGTTCCTCAAATTTCTTACGGCACCACACAAGCTAGTTACCATTGGCAGATGCCATTGTATAGTGGATGCCTATTTGGAATCTGGACAAAATTGCAGCCAGGAAATTGAGATGCAGAAAAGATATCTTGCATGCTCTAATCTTTGATGCTCCTTGAGTCAGAACCAACTCAAGGTATGTGCTTAGCTATAGAAAAACAGCCAGAGGAGGCCTCTGCTTCATTTTGGCTTAGTGATATTAAATAAACTTTAATTATTCCTCCAGGGACAGCAGAAAATAGTACATTTATATGCAAACTGTAGCGAGATCTCGCTACTCCGGGGTGTTGACAGAGACTGGTCACACGAGAGAGAGATCAGCCTTTCAGCTCAGTTTCTCTGTTGGCGCACCTGCTGCCAGTTAGGTTCATAATGGTTAAATCAGATCCAGGCCACAGTTGTATAGCCTTAATTGGCCGCAGCCAGTGTCGGATGCAGGGAGAACTAGCCTACCAGTCTGATTATCTCCTGTATACAGACAACACAAGAGAGTATTTTCATTACATCTTTGTGAATGACATGTCTGAAATGCATGTGGTAGTTCAGTGCATTTCCATTGGAAGATTGCTTTTTCCATTTAAGATTTTTCTAGTAAAAGATCAATTTCAAGTTCCCTGATAAGATACATCTTGACATTTCACAATATTTGTCTGATTTAGGTTTTGCATATTGTTTGTTGGATTTCTAAAAGGGCTTAATTCTTTGTTTTGAGGATGTAACGTTACAGGAGCAGGCCTTGCTGATTGATAAGTGTAAATGTTAGAAGTAACGTTAAGCTGTAGTAGTGAATTATTATAGGTGATTTTATTTTATATTATATATTAATTTGCCACAAGCATGTAACTAGTGCTAAGGTAGTTTTCACTTGAACTGCATCTGCATCTGTTTTCACATAATTTCATCATTATCTGTCCATCAATGAGTTCTTCGCTGGGACATTAGACTTAACATAAATGACTTGATCAGTGCTAATGAAATTATGTGATTCTTATTGGACTCTGCAGGAACTATTTTTGAAATGACCTTTACAGTAGATCTGCCAACAAACCTCACTTTTCTCCCTCTGCAGTTTCTTAATGATGCAGCTACCAACCCTGTCTCAGGCGTTGCTAACTGTGGCATCCATTGTGCACCAGCATTTCAGATAGGATAATCCAGCATCAAATAGATATTTAAATAAATAAGTGTGTATTTGTGTGGAAAAATAATTAAATGGCAACAAATACATACTCTTCTTCCCACTCGGCATGTGCCTTCTACATACCGCATTCTAGATTATACTGTAGGTTATATCAAAAGTTATTCCAGTTTTTTCCTAGCTATCGTCCCTATACCACACACACTGCATGGATACAGGGAGAAGGGAGAGGATCTTGGCACTGGGAACACAGATGTAAGTGTTTTGGACCATACAGAATTCTACAAAGCATGTTTATCTGATGCCTAGAAGTTACGGCAGCTTGTTGCAAATTTGTCTTCTTCCTTGTGCAGTGTCTTTCGCAGTTATTATTTCGCAGAAATAAATCATGTTATTGAAGTTCAGAGAAAAAATCATGTATTTGTATCATTTAATTAATTTTTCCACACAAATATACGTTTAACATAATGGTGATCCAAAATAATACCCTCTTTTAGTTTTCGAGCACATGGAATAAAAATTAAATTCATATGGCCTTGGTGGATGGACTTCAAGACTTTTATTCATCAACTGGAAATGAAAGAAAAAATTCTGATTTGATGAGAATTATTAAGAACATAACCTCTGCTTTGCAACTGGCAGTCATAATATTTTGGTGTTCTCATCTTTTGTTTACATTCTATCAATATTCCTTTTCAAATTGTATGTCTGTTCAATTTGACGGATACAATAGCTGCTGAGCAGCTTAAAACAAAGATTTGACCGTCAAAAGGAACTTCTCTCCCCCAACTCAGAGAGTTAGAGGCAGTGGTGCAGGGAAAGGTGTGCTGTTCATCACTGGAAGACATGTATCTTCTGAATGCTTCTTTGTGCTGTAAGTTTTTGTTCACTCCCAGAGCAACAAAATGGATGAATACAACTGCTGACCAAGACCCACAGCAAATTCCTAAGTCTTGGTTTTCCTTTTCTGTTATTGGTTATCCTCTGCAATTCCAGATGATGTAATGGAAGCGAATGACTATCAGCTGATGTGGTCTGGAAAGGAACTGGAAAGAAAGGTGATGGTTTTTTTTCAACAAAAAATGGTGCCCATGTTATTAAAAATATTTGAGCCGTTCTACTTATCAAGGGAATTTTCCTTGATAATTTTGGTAAGTGTCTTGAAATGAAATGCTTATTAGCAGATGAGACAGATTACAGAATTGGAAACCAGCTGTTCCAACTCTTCCAAATCTTCCTGAGAAGCTCATGAAAGTAGCAAAAGAGGAGCAAATATGTCCCAGATCATTGTGGAGAGCAGGAGGAATTCTAATTGCAAAAAGATAAAGATAAATCTTTAGAAGTCCATTTCATCCCATATGCCTCCTCCGTGATGAAGAAAAGATGTTCTTGAGTGTGATAGCACAGCAGTTAATCAATTACTTTAAAAAGAACCAGATTCAGATCATTGACACATTGCAAAAAGCAAGATTGCAGGCTTATCAAGGCATTTTGAACACACAAGTCTGATTTGGAAACAAATTCAATCAGCCAAACCACATAAGAAAGATTTCCATGTTGTATTTCTATTTGTCTCAGTAACGTACCACCACTGTGGATAGCTTTCGATTTCTTACCAAATCTCTATTTCCACCCCGTATCTATTTCTGCAACAGATCTTTGCATTTATGGTGGCGCATGAAAACTGGTATCGTTGCACGGTGCAAAATCTCCTCTCTAGCATTCATGATCACAATGGAGGTAATAATTAGGGTATTAAAGTTGGTTATGGATAGGGAAAGGCATCAGGGAGGGATTTGTCTCACTTCCATCATGTAGATGTATATGAATGATATGCACGCTGTACAAAAATGCTGCATGTCAAGTTCAATGATAACCTAAAAAGGGCTAGGATGAAAGTAAACCGTTCCTATAAAGGACCATTTCTGCTGCCAAGGGGAAGCTGTCAGACAGATTATTCTACATTAATGAGGAGGCAGTATCAAAAATATTAGATAAACCTGCAGCAGAGTCCCAGCGGCTCGGCAGTCTAAGGCGCATATCACGTAACAGCGACATCCTGGGTTTGAATCTGGCTGTAGACCCTTGTTGTATGTCATCCCTCCTCTACCTCCCAATACTTCCTGTCTTTGTCAAAAAGTCCCCCAAAACACACATTAGATAAGCCTGTGTGAAGAAAGATGGAATAACAAATCCTACAGACAAAGAGCAAATTCAGGGGTTAAGACAATTTGATAAGAGTTTTAGAGTGCACTGAGAGGTCAATGGCAGGAAAGCTACATTTCTATAGTGTGTGAGGTATCCATAACAAAGTTAGCTGATATTTTAAGAAATGACTAGGAATCCCTTGATGTCTTATTACTGTAGCACTGTATAGGATGGGAGTTCAGTTACCTCTATCTAGCCTAACAAAAGTAAGACTGGAATTGACATTAAAAGAGCCTTAAGAAACAACAGTAAGAGGTGCAACGACTCGAGCAATTGGGTGAAAGAAGCAGTTAAACAACCACAAGTCGAACTTAGACACGAGGATATTGTGGAGCAAGTGCAACAGGGTTGTGGAGGCCTTTGTAGAAACTATTCTATTTGCTTTTCAATCCAGGCTGCTGCAGCCTGCTGTCTTGGCTGCTGTGCCACTCATTTGCCTGTGTGCACATGTGTGGTTGTGTATCAGTGAAAAAGAGACATAGGAAGAGGACGAGTTATAAGCTGTTCCAAGACGTGTCAGGCGTCCTGGGTTGGCTAAGGAGTGTACACACGTCATGCCACATGTCATCCCCCAGGAGGTTTTATCGAAGGTCTGGAGAATGCAAGTTGCTCAACCAGTGCATATGGCAAAAAATATGCGGTTTCCATGTAGTTTGTCTGTCCCTCTTCCTCCAATTCTTAAACATCTGCCTCAATGCCTCAGGAATCAGTTTATATGCTTGTAACACAGCTGCCTTGGTCAGGACTTTCAGCACAGTTAAGGGTAGAAAAGCCTCTTGAGCCTTCCCTGTGAAAACACAATGAAAGTTTTATCAGCATCAAGCCAACCCCTTTCATTAAACTTTAAAAACAAAACAAGGACAAGCTGCCTAGAAAAAATAATATCCATTACCCACTGACAGACAGACCCAGCAAATCATTACTGAAGAGACCCATCAGTCAACTGTTCAACCTTTAGCCTCCCATTTCTAGAGCTACTGTACCTCTGTCTCCCTCTGTAGCTCTCTCTTCAGCACCCTCTGCAACTTCCTGTACTGTATTTGAATTTCCATTTGCAACTTCTCTCTTTCCATTTGAAAGTGTAACCTTTCCCGTTATATAGAGATGGGAAGTGCGAGCAGACCAAGGTGTCGGTGTGTGTGGGAGAGAGGGGAGTGTGGTTGAGGTGTTGGCTGCATGCGGGACAGAATCAGAATGGACTGGCAGCAGGCACGCCAGCCCGAGAGACTGAGCTGGAAAGCTGCAGTCAAGATTGGGTTTGATGCTGAGCTGAAAAGCTTCAAAATTTGTCCAACTGGTTCACAGTCATATTGATAATCTCACATAGCCTATAGCTCAATCTTGTTACCAATAGCATACATACTTTGGATTTAGCCCAAATTAGCCCTGTAGCTGCCAGTTCTTCTGAGCTGGTGGGATTTTCCTGCTCTTTCTCCACTGCTATAGAAAAAAAACAAAGCTCTTTACTTTCACTATAGTTTATAGGCATTTATTCATGCATCTCCAGTGTTTCCTGGAGGAAGATTGTTGGCAAGATGGTGGTGGCCCAGGGGGGGACAACTAGTTTACCTGTTGCCTTATGGTGGCTACAGGCCAGTTGGAGTTTAAGGCAGAGATATGGTCAGGGTTGTGGATGTAGCGCAAGCTGGGGGCCTTGGAGCTTGGCTCTTAAAAAAGCCTGTTGGGATGTTTTTTATCAGACATTTTTTCTTAGGTTTTAAATGCAGAAGAAAAGTGATGTAGTGAAAGTACTTATGATATTTATATCAACTATTAACAAAATACTTTTACGTCAAAAAAAAATCCCAATGATGAAATAATCTGGTTACCTGGGTGTGCTGCTCCCTTATCCATCCGCAGAAGTAGACCTATAGGAAAGCAGACTTTTGAAAGTACTTATTTTAATTGCTAAACAATTACAATTACATTTAATAGAAATACTGTCCTGACTGGCATGATGCATCTTTTTTCTGACTGACCTGGTCCCTGTAACCTTGTTCTCACTGTGACTGTCTATCTTTCTACACAGAGTTCATACGCTGCACGTTGTCAACAGGTAACACATGGCATCATGGCACAGCACTGACTAATGAAGAAAGCACTTTTTCATAGTTTTTTTTCCGTCAGTCAGCAGCTTACCACAGGGTGTGCGTTATTTTCGGTTTGTTTTTTGATGACGGAAGCAAAACAAACAAATTGCGCCTGGGTCTGCTTATTGGATATGCATTGTTTGCTGATGCTGCGTGGCCAATTGTCTCATGACAAGCAGAGCATCAAATCAGTAGTGGGGGTGTTCCGTGTTATTGTAGGCTAAGTCAATTTAATATTTAATACTCCATTATGGTTTTTTACCACCAGGAGTTCTCCCAGTTCTCCCGATGGCCAGTCCGGGCCTGCATAAAGCTACTGGAACAATGTTCTGTGGACGAAACAAAATGAAACAAGATGAAACAAAAATGTGACATTTTGGCAAAAGGGCTCAACAGTATGTTTGGAGGAGGAAAAAAACACATACCAATAGCAAAACCAAAACTGTGACGCAAGGTGGAGGGAGCATCATGGTTTGGGGCTTTGTTGTTTGTTGGACGGCTTCAATGAATTCAAATTTTAGCAGGAACTTCTCCAGGAGAATATCAGGGTAGAGGTCTGTGATCTGAAGCTTAACAGAGGTTGGGTCATGCAGCATGACAACGACTATTATGACTACTATCAATGCGCCTTATTGTGAGTGGGTATTATCTGAGCTGCATTTTTCCTCAGTTGCCATGTCTATTTTTTTTTCTTTGATTTCAATTTTTATTGAGTTACATATGTAATGGTGGAGAGCAGTGTAAATAAATGTGCACTATATGAAACGGTTGGCTGGGCTCTACTGCCATCTGTCTGTTCTGTCCATGGTAGGAGGTATCAAGGTAAAAGCAGATCTTAGATGTAGAATGGCAAATAAACAACCTGGCTGGCTTTAATTAATGTTATTTCCCAAAGAGTCAGTGGACTGCCTGTTTATCCAATTGCACACACACACACACACACACACACACACACACACACACACACACACACACACACACACACACACACACAAAGTGTTCTGCAGATTCCACCACACGACGACGACGAGGGAGAAGAGCTGCACAAAGTG
>CABFOQ010031924.1:0-10856 GCA_900660455.1 Gephyroberyx darwinii
GTTATATCACTCGCTTGTTTTGTGTTTCGTCTTATCTGAATTGGCCTTCTACATGTGTTTACCTTGGATTATGGCACAAGGGATAGTAACATCTTGTCCTGTGTAGAGATGAAGGCATCGTATCCTATTTGTATGCATGGAGCTCATGGTGTATCTGGTTGATAATTTACCAAAGGGGTTAATGATAGGCCATATTATGAAGCTACCATGACAGTCCAGATGGCCCACCGCTCCTTTTTTTAAATTTATTTTTTAGCACTGATGTGAAGTATTTTATCAGTGACATTTTCTTTTGGCAGCTGTGAACAGATGTTTACATTTAAATATTTTTGACTCCTTTTGTTATAATGTGGTCAAGATTTGTGATCAATGTTTTACTTAATAAATTAATTGCATCTAACTGGTTGAGTATTTGTATTGCCTTAATGAAACTTAAAAGGTTTAAGGCAATCAGTTTCCTTAAATGAATTGAGTAGCTACTATACAATTTTAAGTTGTCACAACTAAAGCTAACTATTTTACCTTAATGAAAGGAAAGTGAGTTCATGAAACTTGAATGGTAGGATTTGTGTAAAGAAGGTGCATTTAAGTTAGTCAGACATAATTCATATACATTACCTTTACATAATTTTAATGAGTTGATAAAAATATTACATATAAGTGCAAGTACTAAATACTTTTAAGTTCTATACAGTGAATGGAATTAGTACAATTCACTTGATTTACATAAGTGTACCTAACAATAAATACTGTTGTTGTTAATACTCAAGTCAAAGAATGTTTTATGCTAAAATGATTTGAGTTATTAAACTTAAATGGTTCAAGGCAATCGGTTTCCTCAAACTATTTGAGTTGACTTAACTCATCAGGTTTTACAGTGTGGACATTTAGTCTCCTCACCTCTTCAGTAGGATAACCATTACATTACTGGTCAGGATACATACTTGTATTAGAGTAAATATAAAATATATATATATATACTTGAATGTGACTACAAGGGCAGAGTAAAGCTACAAGTGCAACCAATCAAGCCAATGTTAAGAAAAGACAGCAAACAGAAGGTCACCAATGGGGAGACATTTTACATCACCATTTGTTCCGCCTCCATTCAGCAGTATGGCTGTCCTGGACAACCTCATCTTCCATGACTCCCTGGCTTATCCTTAATATCTGATTACATTCAAGTAATAGAGCATGCAGACAGGTGCCAGAAATAAGATGCTTTACATTTTACATTAAATTTTTTTCAATGCTAATGATCAGCTGATTTTTAAATTGCTCTTCAGTTTTTTAACCATACACTGAATGCATTTTGTAACTATGTAGGCTGTGATTGCCCTAATGTTATCTCTCCCATATGTTTAGCATTTTAGCTAATGGCACAGAATAATGGGGTTGTATAAACACTGGGTTAATGGATACCGGAAGACTGATGGAAAGTATCTGATCCATTCCAGGAAACCTTGTGATTAAAGCTTGTGTGTGTATGTGCGCTCATGTCACATCAACACTAGCTTTTGCTTTTGAAAGGAAAAGTGAGAGTTAACTTCTGTTCCATGAAACAAGCAGAAACCATTTTAATTTCTACTATTTTCACCATGTAAAATAACACTTTCCATACACATACACCAACATGTAGATTGGTTTATAGGCTATTATACCTGTACTGCAGCTGAGTCATTAAAACTCAAGTCAGAAAACAATTGAATTCCAACTTCCCTCAGGATGTATTGAGAGTATCATACACCTGAGTAGTTGCCACATTCTGCTCAAGGACCTGATTTATTATTTAACCCCAGCTTTATCCAGGCACACCTGAACCAATTAAAGTATCATGAAAACCTGAAGCCTCTAATTGGTTCAGGTGTGCCTGAGTAAGTCTGGAGCCAAAACCTCGAGGACAGGGGGTCCTTGAGGACTGGATTGAGAACCACTGCACACACACAGTCACCAAGTACAGCCATGAATCGTGAATGATGTCACATCCTGAGTACTACAACATTGCTATTTTGTATGTATATATCTTTGAGAGGTACCAAAACAAACAGTGTGCCTCTTGTAATTTACCTTTAGAAATTATTTATTACCAATGGGGCAGCACTTCAGTGCAAATGAGGACAATTTCCTGTGTCTGTGGCTCCACCTGCAGGTTATATTTATAGTCACTCATTCAGCATGTTGGTCATGTCTGCAAAATACACAGGGATTTGACTCGGTCAGAAATTACGACAGAAATTCTGTCTGGTTGTATCAGAGGAGATTAAAAACCAACCTTAAAGCATGATGGGTAACCATAAACTCGCTATTGAGAACCACAGACACAATGTAAGTCCCTAAGGTAACGAGTATATTTTTCGTTAGAACTGTCCACAGCCCCTCCTCTCCTTGACGCACGCGCGCACATACACACACAAATTAACCGTCGACGGCCCACCTATGCCTCAGTGAATATCACCAAAAGAGTCTTGGTCCTGTTTCGCCTGTCTTAGCTGACACAAGCACTCTATACTTTTAAAAGGCTCCTTGGTCTAACATGTATATGAATTCCTTTTTAGGGTGGATTTGCCTTTCCCAAACACCAGACACCAAATCGCGGTGCGCACCCCACCCACGGGCGCAGGTGAGCATTTTTTTTTAGCGAGTGTCTACCTGCTGCAAGTTTCAAACACGGAAGTTTTTAGTCTGACAGGAAACTCTACGACTGCTCTTATGGCGTACACCAAATTGTTTCTTTTCGAGGTTTGAGAAAGCCGCGGAAGTGAGTCGAAATAGCGCCGAGTTTTGTTTTTCATTACTATTAGTAGCAGGGAACCGCTCGGAGCTTTAGCTGGACTCCGACCTAACGTCATCGGCCAGATGTTTCCAAGCGGCTCGGCGGAGGGAGGGGACCTCGGCGGGCGCTCCTCCGCTCATGACAGCACACAAAAGTTGAGCCCGTCCGCAGTCAACCAGATCCTAATGGAGTTCCTAATGTACTTAGGGAAAACTGTAGTGGTCTTCTATCCTGTATATTTGACAGGGTACCTCGGGCTCAGTATCAGCTGGGTCCTGTTGTGCATGATGATGATCACGTGGTGGAAGAAAAATCGCCAGTGGAAAGACTCACGGATCGGAACCGCCATTGAATTTGTGGATCAGGAAACACACGTGATCAACAAGGAATTGACTAAAACGTTAAATATGGCAACTTGGGTATGTATAGCGACATGGCTGTGGTCTTAGCAGTGCATGGAAGGCGAAACCAAATCTGTGTAAAGCAAACTATGATAGTCCAGGCGAGGCTTGCTTCCCACATACATGTTCCCAGGCAGTATGAGGATTCATACTAGCAACTTCCCAGTCACGTGACAGTGGCTCAAGTAGAAAGGTCACGGCTTACTTGCCATCTGTAGTTCATCCTTTGTTCATTTGGCCTCATAATTATGGTTGATAGAAACACAAGGGAACTCCAAACTATATAATTATACTATAATACTATAATAATTCATTATATAGCCCATATTCAGAATATATTTTCCACTCACTGTAGTCTCGTCTACCAATATGCATGGGGAAGTGACATTGTTTGGATAACCATCTGTGTGATCATTTGGAGAGAGTTAGAGAAATGCAAATTCCTGTCAAACAAACGTCTTTGTATCACTCAGCCTTTTCATTATTCCTAGGTCAGACATACATTTCCATACAACCAAGCATCAGATTCCACTAAACAAAGATGTACCAAATGATATATATAGACACCCATGTTTAGATTTTATGAACAGAGCTCTGTCAGTCAATTTTAGATTGAAACAGCCTATTGCCTCCACCTCTTAACATCTGAGGCAGAAGTCAGTGAAGGTACTCACCCCAGTTTAATAGTACAAGGGCCGGGTGCATCAGATGCTGGCCATCGGTAGATGATACTAAACTTCTGTTACAGTCCACAGCTTTAAGGCTGCAAAGAAGCCTAGGTAAGCCCTAAATAACAAATATTACTGTACTTGCCACATCAATTTGCAATGATTCAACCATTTGTGCTCTATGGAATGCTGTGAAATTTCTGAAATGGAGACAATTTTCAGAATTGTATACAATTTGGCACACATTTATCTTTCTGCTGCCATCTTATTGGTAGTTGATTTCTCTACATTGTGATTTTATTTATGTGACTGACTGATGGCGGAGCCGTTTTAGCTATTGCATGATGGATAGATCATTATAAATATCACTTCAACAACAATAATAAATTCACCACCACTTTATCACCACCATTGTGCATGTCACCTCACTGTCATTTGGGCTGAACAATGAGAAGAAATCAAGGTGTTTGATTACATGTAATTGGAAACATAACTTTTAACATAATTGTCATTTTTGCTTTCCAAAGGTCCACTTCCCTGAAGTTGAGAAAGTTGACTGGCTTAACAAGGTATCTTAACAGAATGAAGCTACCTCTTCTTCTCTTCTCTGCTTTTACAGTTTAAAAGCTGATGCAAAGTGTTTTCTAACAGAGTCCCACACTGGTAAAAAATATCCCTCTTCTAATTCAAGTGTTTTGATTTGATGGGTAACATGCAAAGAACAGGACTCAGGGTTAGGAATGTGAAGGGGCTCAGTAGCATGGATTTAACACATGCAAGTTGTTATAACACTATCTCTACCACTGCAGCTGAACCCATGGGAATTATGCAGACTTTGGTCAAATCATATTTGCAACTAGAGCCAGAACTTTTAGAGAAGCACAGGTCAGTTTTGTGTGACTTTTCAGCTGACCTGGCATTTTACAAGTAGTGTAAGTATGTCATGTTTACCTCTGCACTGTTTTGTTTTGTGTGGTCAGGTGTTGGAGCAGGCCTGGCCTTTCTTTGGAATGTTCATGGAGAAGCTCCTTAAAGAAAAGATCCAGCCGTCCATCAGGCTGTCTAGCCCCGCCCTCAAAACATTCACTTTTACCAAGGTCCACTTTGGACACATAGTGAGTTTTCCTTATGATTCCAATTTACATTCTGCTTGTTCTGTGTATTGAGTCTACTTGTGTGTGTATTTCTTTATTCTTTATACCATAGTCAAAGCCACTGAAGTCAATCATTTTTCCCATTCAAATGTTCAACTGAACAGTAACTGCATCCATCGAAGCCTGCCGGTTTTATAAAGCAAACCCCAGAAACGGGATTTACAGTTTGTACAGAGTGATGCTTAAGGTGGTGTACCTAATAAACTGAGTTACCGTAATAACACTTCCGGGCACAACTGCGAGGCAATACCTGATCTCATTTTGAGATGTCTCCCTAATTCCAGCCCCTCAGGATCACTGGAATGAAGGTGTACACTCATGAAGTGGATAAGAGGGAGGTGATTCTGGACATGAATATAAGGTTGGTGTGGCTGTACTAATAACTCTAATTAATAAGTGGAGATGAACATTTTAGCCTCTCAAGTGGCATTGATGTTAAATATGTTTTTTTTTCCGGGATGCCTGTGGTTTCCGAATAACACTCCTGATTTGAGATGTACATACTGTCCTGCATCATTTTGACTCTTTGCGCTGTTCACTTTGCAGTTATGAGGGTGATGTGGACATCGACACAGAGGTGAAGCCACCTATCACAGCTGGTGTTAAAGGACTTCAGGTGGGCATCAAATTTTTTTGTACTTCCTGTACTTCCTTTGCAGGTGATTTCATAATACATTCAGTGAAATGGAATGGCTCATTTCACTGGGATTATTCCACACTACATATGTGGTCCACAGTAAACATGACATGAATATGAATAACTGTTTATATAGTGTTAATGGTTCAGCGTTTTTTTTGGGGGGGTGGTAGTTTAAACAATAGATGATGACTTTTATAATGATAACAACTACTGCTGTAACTAGTACAAAAGCAATGCTAGTACTAAAAAAATAATAACAATAATAAGCTGAATTGACTCATGTCAAACTGCCCTGATTAATTCCAGCTCCAAGGGATGCTGAGGGTCATTCTGGAGCCTCTCATCGGTCAAGCCCCGTTGGTGGGAGGAGTCACCTTTTTTTTTATCCGCCGCCCTGTGAGTGTCCATATCATGTCACGTTCATGTCCATGTCCATGTCCATATCTTACTGTGATTAAAGAATCTATGATTAGGTAAGCGAATGGTATAAATCATTTTTCAGACCCTGCAAATCAACTGGACCGGCATGACCAACCTCTTGGACAGTCCTGCTTTCAGGTGAGTTTCCACGGTAAACCTCACACAAGAACGCAAGAATCTGTGTAATTCTGAAAGTGACACAGGGTGTGACTGAAAAATAGCACGCCTGGTTACCAAACATTCCCTGTTGGGTCTGAATGGGGACTTGTTGACTTCATGGTGTTTAGTTTCATGGTTTTAATGCTCTTTGACCCCATCTGTCCCTTACCAGTCAGCTGTCTGAGGGGACCATTATGGACATCATTGCCTCTCTCATGGTGCTGCCCAACCGCATGTGTATTCCCCTCATAGACCAGGTCAAAGTGGACCAGATGAGGTTCCCACTGCCTCGTGTATGTAACAGACACTCTTATCCAGAGTTCCTTGCAATAAGAGTAACAGTAGAAATTACCACCCTTGAAATCAGCAAATGGTAAAGAGTGTAAAGGTCAAAATAACACTGCACATAGTATGTCAGAAGTAGATCCTGTTTCAGTTGTTTATTATGAATAGTGGAATGTGATGTGGGTATGCTCTGTCAGATTGTGTTGCAGGGTTCCTACAGTCATGGAAACCTGGAAAAGTCATGGAATTCAAATGTGTTTTCCAGGCCTGGGAAAGTTATGGAAAACGGAACATGTGTATATAGCTTTGTAAATGTCATGGAAATTTGTTGATAATCTTTCCAACTAGTGAATTGTTTAATGTCAAGCCTGTCTTCCCCTTGAGGAATACAAACCCAAGTCAGAATTTTCCTCATAGTATAAGTCCTAAGTGGTTGTAGCCAGAAATAAGACCTGAGACATTCAGATCAGCTATTCTACATTTGCAGCATATACGCTGACAAATATTGGTCATGGAAATTGTGCTGTATGTCATGGAATTTGATTAGCAAAAAGGTGTAGGAACCCTGCGTCTAGGATCTTTATCATCACATGTCTGCTAAAGGTCCTCAACTAAGACAACTAACACATTGCCTAGTAAAACTTTGTTGTTTTGACCCTTGCAGCCCTTGCTATTATCATTTCTAATGTGCAGGTGAAGACGGTGTGCGGGTCTTTTCATACAGATTGAACTCGTGAGATGCGTTGTGGGTGTTACAGTGAGTACGTTGCTAATTTGGACTCCTATGCTGCTGTTCAGGGGGTGGTGAGGGTCCACCTTCTGGAGGCCAGGGACCTGGTGGCCAAGGATACTTACATGATGGGCATGGTAAAGGGTAAATCGGACCCCTACGTGGTGCTCAGAGTTGGCAACAGACAGTTCAAAAGCAAGACAATTAAAGAGAGTCTGCACCCACGCTGGGATGAAGTGTATGAGGTAGTTATTTTAAGGAACAGTCATATTGTGCACATGGCCCCTTTTTTAAAATGAAATACATGAGTGTTGATCCAGGACATGGATGCTTGCATCAACAATTCCATATGAAAGACAGCTTATAAACACTTTGTCTGCAGTTTGTGGTTCATGAGGCCCCAGGACAAGAGTTGGAGATGGAGCTATTTGATGAGGACACAGACAAAGATGACTTCCTCGGGAGGTAAGGAAACCACCTAATTATAGTGTGAATTGATAGATTTAACATGGCTCTAGTCAAATTCATATTCTTATGATGTTGTATGCATTGTCTTAATATGGAGTCTTTAACACTGATGAATAGCTTTGGCTGCAAAATGGTGGTTGATTATATGGACTTACCCTATAGGTATATCCTTGATTGTGGAGAGGTGAAGAGGGAGAAAGAGATGGATCAGGTGAGGTCCTATTTAATGCAATGGTTGCTCTGTATAAAGAACTTTATTCCAAAACACCATTTTAAAAATAAGTGGCACTGGCACTCACAAAATGATTGCTGGCATGAAAGAGCACATTACAGAATATTGTCCTAACCTCGATAGTATCTAATTAGGTTATTAGCTATCTTGAGACTTAGCATTTTTGAGAATGTTTCTTAAAAGTTAGATTTTTTAAATATTGTAATATAACAATTTGTATTTTCTCCCTAGAATTGATATATATCATTTTGGAGGTAAATAAGTCTGTGTTGATGACATGTTGAAAAAACAATGTTGAAGAATCGTGTTGTTGTTGTAGTGGTTTCCTCTGGATGGGGTCCAGAGTGGAGAGGTTCACATGAAACTCCAATGGCTTTCCCTACAGACAGACCAGAGCCTGTTGAAGGAGGTAGATTCACTTTTCCTTAAACCTCTTTCATCAGACGTCACATTCACATTTTTACACAATCCCATTAAGCTTTTATTCAACCCAGCAACATTCCGGTCTCAAGTTCACCTCTCTTGCGGTAGCTTGCGGTACTTGGTTATAGGGCCAGTACTTAATCAGCTTTGTAAATCATGTATTGCTGTCTTCCAACACTCTCTTCCAGTCTACCGAAGGCTGTGCTTGTGCTATGCTTGCAGTGTATCTGGACAATGTCTCAAACCTACCAGTAAGTGGCTTAATAGGGGTTATTGTTAAGAGCAGATATTGCAGTGCGACGTGTGTTGACATGTATGCTGATGATATTCTTGTATTTGTCACTAGAAAGACCACAGTGAGTTCACCCACCATCACAAACATGGGAAGCACTCAAAGGAAGCCAGGGTAAGAAGACTTTTTTTTAACCCTTGTTTAACCAGATAAGTTGACTAAGAACATAATCATATTTACACCAATGGCCTAAGGGAGTAGCAGCTTGGAGAGAAGCATACAAAAGTAAGCATACCCACTGGAGTTGTTGAGGGCTGTGAGAACATTATTCATTCACTTCAGCCACACAGGGTTTTCCTACCAGTCGAAAGATTGGAACTGGCGACCGTCCAGTCACAAACTCCCTCTTTCCCAGATCAGTATAAATCAAGTATAAAGTAAAAAACTACAACTATCCATAATGTATGAGGATAAAATTAGCCATTCATGGAAGGCTATAGTTAGTATGGTTTGAATGTTGTATGTTGAAAATGTCGTGTTTGTATTTTTACATATTAAGCATGCTTCAGTATACCGAAAGGTTGGTATGGATAGTCCTTGTGGAGGGATTGTGACTAAAGACTAAAGACGCCAGATTGTTTTCTGTTAGTGCCCTAGGTGTACTTGTCTTTGTGTATGGCTGGTATTTCCTGTTTGTCTGGTGAATGCCTGTCATTTTATGTGGGTGTGTTTGTTACCAGCTGGTGTGCAGGTTGCTAGGTTTCCTCCCTCACCTGAAGCTTGTTCAGGGTGAGTTTTGTAGCCCTGAACAAGAGGAAAAATCAATTTGCTAATAACGTCTTTTCAATCATATCTACACAACAATGCACTTCCTGTTGTTGCATGCAGATTTCAAATGTAGACATACATTTAAATAGCACAAGTAAGATGTTTGATTTGATTCAGTTTGATTACATTATATGCCTCTGAAGTGTATGGGTCAGAAAATGTGCTTGTATGTGTAGCGTAATGGATAACACACAGCACTACTCTCATCAGGGGTTGGGGATCAAATCTCACCATGGGCTATGGAAGTAACCTCCAAGTCTACAGAATATGTGTAAATATTGTATGCACATAAAATAAATAACCCATTGAACATTTATGGCAAATGTGGGCAATGTGTTAGGACATAGAAATATACAACTAAAAGGTCAACTGATGATATACTTCATGATTTGTCAATGTGGATTGAGGGGCACAGTGAGACAACACAACTGATTTTGACTGCATTTATCTAAAGAAGCTGTCATTGTCAACAAATTGCACCTTGTCCAACATAATTTAACCTCAACCATGACTTGCTGCTCAACCTAAATGTGAAAATCCTACCATATAATTATCCAGTTAGACTGGCAGAGTCCTGAAGCCTATAAAAAGAGGTTCACCTTAAGTTTAGGTTCTTCCTTACATCAATATGGCAGAAGATAAAAAGAGAAAAGCAATATTTTCCAAACAGGAAATCAGGTGTTAAAAATATATTTATATAGTGTTGTAGAAAAGACATAGGCCTAGCTTTTGTTTCCCAATGTATGGGATGCTGGGGCCAAAAGATAATACAGATAATGCTTTTCACATGTTGTGGAGTGCCGGTCAGACAGAGATCTGTGCCTGCAGTAAAGGATCTTGCCTACACGCCACCTGCAAAGAGGTACTTGAAATTTCACGACTATCACCAGGTCATCTTGAATGAACTTTACAAGACTTTATGTACTACATGAGTTGCGACATGTTTCAGGAAGCACTCCTGAAGAGTTACTTCAAGATACACTTACTGCTACGTTGCCTTTCGGGAAACTCACCCCTGGTAATTGAGACTATTTCAATCATGAGAGGCTAGGTTTACAATTATAACCATTTATTGACAAGCAAGAGAAATGTGCATGAGCAGAGGTTTGGCGTAGACTCCAGGTGGTATCCAGCGATAGGGTGAAGCTCCCGGGGACAGGAAGGAGACAGGAGAACCCCCCGGGCTGAAGATCTAACCCTCCTGGATATCAGATGGAGCCGTGATGATGGTGGTGGTGGGGGAGGAGGTGGTGCGTCAATCCGGTGCGGATTAGGCAGCTGAAATGACAGAAACACGGAAGCAACTGAGGGGATACAAGTAGAAGGAAATGGTTAGTGATTGGATGCTGGAGAGGGAGGAAGGGGCGGAGAAAGGTGCGTGGGTTACAGTGAATGGATGAACTTACGCATAAGCTTCATTTCAATCATGAGAGGCTAGGTTTG
>CABFOQ010031927.1:12025-41389 GCA_900660455.1 Gephyroberyx darwinii
TTGCATGTGAGCATGTGTGTGTGTGTGTGTTTGTGTTTGTTTGTGTGTGGAGAGAGAGAGGGAGGGAGGGAGAGAGTCAAGTCAAGTTTATATAGCACTTTATCACAACACAAGCCTCAAAGAACTTAACTAGGTCAGGCTGATAGATGGATTTATGAGACAGTCAATTATCGATATCAATATCAATTGTGACAATTAAGATGTTTGCAGAACAAATGCACATGAAAATAGGTATCCTAATCTGGCCGGCACCACCAGCATAAGGTGCTCTATGAAGACAAGGAAAAACTTCCAGAAAAAAACCTATGGGGGAAAAAAATGGAAAAACTGTTGGGCGGGGCAATCCAAAGAGGCATCCTTCCACCAGGATGACGTGGATGTGCTATAGATGCCAGGACAAAATATAGCACAGGCCATATAGTTCTGTGTGTATAGTTCAATCCAATAGTTCAATAACCTTGTTCAGCCAGGGCCCCTGTAGTTCAGCGTGTGTAGTGCAGGCCATATGTGTCTGTGTCCTTAGTCAACCAGGGGCCCAATAGATCAGTGTATATAAATCCAGTGATGAGAGAGAGAAAGAGAGAGAGAGAACAGATAACATCAGAGAGAGAAAGGGGACTGTCCCAACTGATCTCCAATGTGGGCTGCAAGCATTTCTCAAATCGTCAAGCATCCAACCATCATCTGACTGATCTGGTTTGGATCAAAGCAAATATTGATAGCCTCGCTCCCGTCCTGTCCTCTGTCCTGGTGGCAGGCTGGCTGAATGACCTGCGGCTATACAGTGCCATATGACTGTGTGCCAAATGTCATAGTCTCTGCCAGGGCTGCAGAACAACTAATTCAAAACAGAACACCAAATATGTATGTGTGTGAGTATACACACACACGCAACCCCTATTTATTAGAGTGAAAGACTCTACTAGTTGTAAAATGAATTGCCTTTTAAAATTTGGGGACTTGGAAAGAGAGACAGACACGCAGAGAGAGAGAGACCTGAGTAAGATCTATGTTCAAAATGTTGTCTGTGTGTTTTGGTCACAATGCACGGTGAAAAATAGCAAACAGTGTGTCTTTACTAACTTTCTGCAAATATTTGTTTGCATTTTTTAATCTAATTTTACTGTTTTACTTTCTTTTCTTGCTGTTTTACGGTCTTTAGGGCTCATCACAACAACCTCAAGGAAACTGGACAGAGAACAACAGGCAGAGCACTTCTTAGAGGTACAATAAAACCTGAACGGTGTTTATGGGTTCATACTATTATTATTATTTATCGGGTCCTGCCACCTGCCACAGCCCAGTATTAACACAGACAGGATGGAGGACAACCCTGCCAGGCCCTCAAGGCTCCATAAACTATGATGAATGACTGCAGTTTGGGCTCCAGGTTTAGGATTTTCTAAATGTAATCATTCATCATTGGTTATCTCCTCTAGTCAGGATGGGAGCAGGGAGGAGAAGAGCTGGTCTGCCCAGCATTTGATAAGCCCAGACACTGGGCATACAGATAGCACCATGATTACCATTTCTGTTTCTCCTGCTGCTCTGCATGCAGATGAACCTGATAATAACAGATTCTCAACTTTAAAGACAGGATCAAACTTTTACTTCCCCAGCCTTTTCTCGCAACTTATTAAATTCTGGTGAATCTACAAGCAGTGTGCCCTTCTAAAAAATGGAATGAAATAACTTCTGGCTTTCAGTTGACCTTCAGTTTCTCAGCTCCCTGCCTGCATCTGTATTGCCAATTGACTTGTCTAGACTACTTCTTCTTTGTTCAGTAAGGCAAAGTCCAGTCACCTTAATAAGAACCAGGCTTGTGACAATACACTTCAAAATGGTAATAGTAGAAATTGAAAAAAAAAGTAGTACCAGAAGAAACCCAACAAAGGAAAGGTGGATTGTATACTAAAATTCACAGCTCAAAGGCGTTCAGAATTGGGGGCAGAGTGGTCTGTATTGTTACATTGTCCTCTCCTGTGATTTTGTATAGGAAAGCCAGTCTACCCATTGTCTAGAGTGTCTGTGCATGCCACCCACTGCTGTGCCTGACTGTGATTAAGTATCCAGCTAGCAGTCAGGCTGGCAGCTATAGTGTTCACCCTGATCTGATTCAATTGATCAGTGATCAGACCACTGCCTCTGCCTCCAGGGGATCAATAATACACAGATATTCCCCGTGAGCCCAGTTCCACGTGACCATGCATACCACGGGGACAGCCAGTGAGAGGGAGCCTGGCTGTCTATCCTGGCTGAGATGATCTATGTTCATGAATTTAGGCACGCTTGAATAACACCACAAACATGTAACAACACGTGACTGTGTGGTATTTACGTGTGTGGTCGCGTGTATTTTTGTGTGTTCGCAGGTAACAGTGATAGACGGCCCAGTGACCACCCGCCAGTCCACTGTCTGGGTCATAGTTCACATCGAGGATGAGAACGACAACCCACCCACCTTCCCAGAGGTCACCTACCGCATCAGCCTGCCTGAACGAGACCGCAACAAGCGCGGTGACCCGATATACCGCGTGTTCGCTTACGACCGTGACCTGGGAGCCAATGGCAACATCACCTACAGTATTGTTGAAGGTAATGAGGACGAAAAGTTCACAATCGACCCCAGGACTGCCATGGTGTCATCCAAGAAGATGGTCACGGCGGGAAGCTTTGACATCCTCACTGTGAGTTTTGCACACTTTCACAGTTCACCTCATAGGTTGTACAGCTTGATTTTTCTTTTTATTAAGGAATCTGTACTCTGATGAATGAGAATCTGATGAAACTTAGTCGTTAGGACAGCTTTCAGCTGAAAGTGGTCAGCAAGATGGCAATTTAATGAATGTGAATAGAATTATAGCTGTTTGTTTTACTAGGCGTTTTCCTACTTTTCCTGCTTCTCCTTTTGTTTCCTGCTTCTGTTATCTATAACATTGATTGGGGGGAAAAAAAATCTTTTTAAGAGCCCTACTTACTTACTGACTGAGAAATGTTGACTGTTTGCTTATTTAGGTAAGGGTGGGGTTATTTAAAAGGACCTTATAGTATGGATATTAATGCCACATCCATTCATCCTGGGATCACTGAGACTAAGTCATCATTTTGCCTCTTGCTAACTTCAGTTGTTTTTGGTTTGTTTATGGTAAGTGATATTCTGGGCAAGTCATTTCAAGCCAGCAGGGTCAGCTATCCCATTAGTCTGGATGTTAAAATGAGTCAGAAGAAATATTATTAATGGATGACATATTGTGGCCAAGGTGTAAGTGTAAGTGCAGTATGAAGGTTGTGTAAGTGTAGTGGAAATGAATATAAATCTGGCAAGTGTTGAGAGTAGGTGTGGAGGGGAGTGGCCAGAAGTGTTGCGGGCTTAATTGAACAAAACATTGATTGAGGATTGAGGATGCCCTCACGACAACCAATAGCATTCTTGCTCTCACCCACCACCATTTCCTTTAACATTCAAGCTAGGTTTCTGCATAGGCACTGGCCCTAAATACCATCAGATCCAGTGTATTGGTAAATGCAATGACTACTTTCACAGGAGATAGAATGACTAGATGTTACCTTTGATGCTTTTCTGCGAGTAAGTACCCTCTTTAGTTTGTTCAAGCTGTGGATTCACTGAGTCCTGGATGGATGAGCTGCATATCCGATTTCTTAGAATTGTTCATCCCTTCCTTCAGATAAAAGCCGAAGACAGCGGTGACCCCCCACTGTGGTCCACTGTCAGACTTCATGTAGAATGGATTCGCAAGCCTATCCCGTCGCCTCTGCCCCTGCTGTTCACCCAGAGGTACTACAATTTCTCTATTTTGGAGACAGCTGCTGTAGCTCAGCCTGTGGGAGTGGTCTCTGTCCGCCAGTCCAGCACACCTGTCTGGTTCGATATCACTGGTAAGAAAATGAGTGTACGATACTGAGCTCATGAAAGAGAATATATAGATGAGATGGTGCAGATCTTTCAACATGAGAATATTCTTGACTCCCCAAAGATTAATGACCTCTTTCTCTCTCTCTCACCACGAAGGAGGAAGGCTTACCAGAGAGATGTTCTACATCCCGCAAAATGCATGTGGAAGGAACTGCTCACTTGACACAGGTTGAGTCAAAACTAACTTTCTTTAACTTTTTTAATTCAACATTTCTTCCATTCATCTGTTGACACATATAGATTACTTTATCTCACACTGGAGCATGATCAGACCCCCAGAGCCACCTCTAAGAGACAGGAGAAGACTAGGATAATCTTTTTTTATTTACAGACTACAGGCTGTGATTTTTGTTTTTCTTAAAGCTGTTAGATTGCTCCCTCTCGATGCAATATTGACCAACCTCTCCTCCACAAAAAAAAAACCGAAATCCCTGTGGCTTGCTTAGACCTAAAACGCTTCAGTGGTTCTGTGAAAAATGGCCAATCAGTATTCATATGCTGAGGACAACTCGAGCTCCCAGATATCTCCAGAGAGAAACTGGAATGGGACGAAGGATGGTGCTGAATACCTAACACATATCAATCCTCTCAAACATTAGGCCTCTTAGCTTTACACTCACCGCCGGTGGAAAAGACCCGGCTGCAGTTTTTTGATCTTTGAGATGGGTTGTGTTTTGGAGTGATAAGACAGATGTTTATGCGGCTGTTAACAGTGCTCGGGTTGGCAAGTAGGTTTGGTGCTAGATTGCATTGCATTTCAGTTCATTTTATTTCACGGGCCCTCCAGCTCCCGACGCAGGCACCTGGCCAAAACAATTACACACTAATAACTTAGAGCACCTGAGTTTAGCACGCAAAGTGAATACTAAGTGATTGAAACTCTTGGGGCACTGTGTGTGAGTGTGTGTGTGTGTGTGTGTGTGTGTGTGTGTGCGTGCCTGTGTGCGTGTGTGTGTGGGGTTACGATTCTAGGAAGCTTTGACATGCAGTTTGACCTTCAAATGGGGATGGGGACCATAGTCGTGGCCAGGCCGCTAGACGCAGAGGTGCAGTCCGTCTACAACATGACCGTACAGGTGTCAGACGGGACCAACTTTGCCACGACACAGGTATACATACTTTTGATTTGATTTGATTTATATTAGTGTTTGCTCTTTCACTTTCTTCATCCCTTCTCTTCCTCTCCCTTTTTCTGTGGTTATCTGTTACTTACTATGAAATGGGCTTTTTGTTGCTCTGTCTTTAACTAAATGTGCTGCTGCTGTCTTGGTTGGTCTCCCTTGTAAAATAGATCCTCCATCTTAATGGAATTAACAGGATTAACCTGCACAAATAAATGTTAAATAAATAAAATAAATAGGCTCTAACCCCTCTTGAAGACTCGCCACTGCGATGAAAATAATTCATTAAAATTGTTTTCATTGTACAGTTTAAGTTTAAATGCTGTTTCATAGGCCTTTCCACTACTCAACATCTGTATCAGTCCACAAACACACTCTCCTATCTCTATCTCTACACTGTGTCTACCTCCATTTACCTGTTGCTTCAGTTTTCAACCTCTCTCTTTCTCTCTGTCTCTCAGGTGTTCGTCCGAATCCTAGACAGCAATGACAACCCTCCAATCTTCTCCCAGCCTGCCTATGATGTCAGTGTCTCAGAGGACGTACCGGTAGATATGGAGCTACTACGTGTTAGAGCATCAGACATGGATGACCGTGCCCGTTTGAGTTTCTCCATCTACGGCAGCGTGGACCCGGCCAGTATGAGGCTGTTTAGAGTCAACCCTGGTACGGGAGTCGTCTACACTGCAGACAGGCTGGACTATGAGGCCAGAACACAGCACATCCTCACTATCATGGTGAGAAAGGAGAGAGGGGAGGAATGTGTGTGTGTGTGTGCACGTGTGTGTGTGTGTGTGCCTGTGCTTTCTTCCAAATTATACTCTTCTTGGCAGCTCTGCTTGCTTTACTTAATTTAGCTGATTTCTTTAATTTTTTGCCTCCTACCTCAGTATCCATATTCACCTCTCATTTCCCCTTCTGCCGCCCCAGGTCAAGGATCAGGAGTTTCCATTTAACCGTGACCTGGCTCGTATCCTGGTGGCAGTAGAGGACTGCAATGATAACATCCCCTACTTCACCAACACTGTGTATGACGCTGTGGCCTATGAGTCTTCTGCTGTAGGCACATCTGTACTGCAAGTGACAGCCCTAGACAAAGACAATGGGATCAATGGACAACTCTCCTATTCTATTGAAGCAGGTGTGGTGCTATCTGAAAGTGTAGAAGTGTCTTAAAAGTGTTTTGAACTGGGACCGGCTTCATATGCTTTGTTAGAAGAGATGAAACTTTGTTCAATATTCAACTATTCATATTCACCGGTGAATTGATGTCTGTGACCTTTCAGGTAACACCGGCAGCGTGTTTGGCATACATAATGCCACAGGCCTTATCTTCATTGCCAAGGATCTGGACCTCGCCTCAGTGGGCTTTTACATCCTCACTGTGCGCGTCACCGACAGTGGCTTTCCTCCGTTAATGGCTACAGCCTCAGTCCACGTCTCCCTGATGCTCTCTGACATCTCAAAACCAAAATTCCCCCAGAAAGAGTATCAGGCTGAGGTAAAAGAATGGGTGGGTGAATGGATGGATGGGTGGAAGGATGGATGCATGGATGGATACCTGAGAGAGGGGTAAGACGGGTGTGATAAATAGAATGAGGAATGTCTAGAAGAAGGCTGGGGGCATGGATGGTAAAGCAGTAGACCGATATAGATAACCAATATAACTCAAATGTCGATGGCAGCATACCAAAGTGCCGTCTACCATTTCATCTGTGTTTTTCTTGTATTTGTAGATAATGGAGAACAGCACCATTGGAACATACGTGACCACCATTAGTGCGCTTAGCCGCTCAGCACTCGTTTATGATATCATGGGAGGCAACGAGGAGCACTGTTTCTCTATTAACCATCATACTGGTGTCATCAGCACACGCAAACTACTGGACTTTGAGGTTCGTTAGTGGATGTCCACCATTTGCCACATCTCAGTATCGGCATGATTTAGTTCATTAGGACTCACACAGATAAGTCATTGTATTTCTGTTTTTGACAATCAGAAAACGGCATCCTATTATCTGGAGGTGCGTGCCTTGAGCATGGCTGGAGTGGAGGCCAGCACCACTGTCATTGTCCAGGTTGGGGATATCAATGACAGCCCACCTGTCTTCCAACAAATCAGGTATCTGTCAGAAGAGTAGTAGCTCTCATAGGATCCTATGCTGTTTTTTTAGCCACGTTGAGTCAATGAAATGTAATTGTCTGAAGCAATTTAAAATGCAGCCTTCTCCAACACCCATGTGACAGCTTTCCCTTTACAGATATGTGGGTGTAATCAGCGAGGCCGCTCCAGTCAACAGTGTGGTCCAGGGAAAGGATGGCAACCCTCTAGTCATCCAGGCCTCTGATAGAGACCGCAACCACAATGCGCTGTTGGTGTTCCAGATCAAAGATGAGACCGCTCGCATGTTTTTCAGTGTGGACTCAGGGACTGGATCAATTCGGTAGGTGCCGCTGCCGTGTACAAATTGGACCGAATGCACCAATGTTGGCGATACCTGATTCAGCTGCCTATGAATTGATTTCACTCTAAATTTCTGGGGGAAAAAATTGTCTGCATTTTTTTTTAATGGTTCTTAAATTTTAGAACAATTGCCACTCTGGACTACGAGACCTTCTCTGAGTTCCTCTTCCAGGTTCATGTGAGAGATAGTGGTCACCCTCCTAGGACTGCTGACAGCCCAGCAGAGGTGGTTATAAAGGTAAAATATCTCAAAACCATATTTTATTTAGCTTCCACTGCCTCAAGCATTTTAATATGAAGCATGTTTGACTCACTTAGATAGATCAGTAATATCTTTACAAAAAGTTTTGTCTATAAACTGTCCTAGGTGATCAACATCAACGATTCACCTCCAAAGTTCTCCATGGACTCCTACGAGACAATCCTCCTGCTGCCAACTTACATGGGGGTCGAGGTTGTCAGAGTGGAGGCCTCTGACCCTGATCTGACCCCTGACATGTCTGTCACCTCCCAGCTAATCTACTCACTGGCAGACAGAAATCTGGAGCATTTCTCTGTGGAGCGTGCCACTGGTATTGTGACTGTCATCAACCAGAACCTCAATAAAGACCGCTACCGCTTCAATGTCAAGGTGAATGGATTGGCCATACTTGTTTAGTGGTCACCAGCTGACCTGTGTCTACCTTAGATGAACAGCATACAGTTGGCATGAAAACAAAAATGATTACATAATAACGACCTCTGCAGGGAGGTCGGAGCACAGGGTCAACTGCAGAACAGCGTGCCTGGACCTCATAGGGATTTAGTGTCTTGATCAAAGATGCTTAAGCAGGGCCAACACAGGGACTTCAACCCAGGTAGAAGGGTGCTCTCCCCACTCACTATGTCATCCTGCTGCCCAAAGGTTGCTGCATTATTTTTGCTTGAGTCTGAATAAGGCAATGCACAGGAAGTCTTAGGATCCAGTCAAAACCAGTTTTCAACTGGATCCAAGACACTCTCATTACAATAAAATGCATTTATTTTACATGGCAAGAATAGATTAAAAACATTGCACCAATGTCTAGTCTGTACACCTAATCTGTCTTTCATGAAGGACAGATTAGGTGTGCAGTGTGCTGTGTTTTTAATGTATTCTTGCTTTGTGAAATAGACTTGATTTTCCTAAGAGGTCCTACTTAGTCAGGCACTAAACTGGAGAAAGTTGTACCTATCAAATTGTTGCACACAGTAGTAATAAGTTCCTGTTAGTAAATATGGCCCAGAGTGCCTTGGACAATTTTGCTGGGAATGAGTAGATTTTGACTGGATCTTAGACTTTCCATGTATTGCCCAATCTGACTAAACTGTTCTCCTCATCCACAGAGCACCTCCTATCCATTCTACAATAAAGACCCAATCCAGTGCTCCTTCCCTTCTGCTTTTGTCTATTTTGGTTTGTTTGTTGGTTTGTTTCCAGGTATGGGACGGACGCTACTCCAGCGTGGTGTTAGTCACAGTGCTAGTCCGAGACGCTGTGGACAGTGGCCTCCTCTTCACCTTCCCTCTCTACTACGCCTCCATCCCAGAGAACATAGCGAATGTCACCATTGTGACCGTCATCAACGCTGTGGGCCACAATCTCAACGAGCCGCTGAAGTATACTCTCTTGAACCCTGGTGGGCGCTTCACGATTCGGCCGACCTCCGGAGTGCTGCTGACCACGGGGCTGCCTTTTGACCGAGAGGAGCAGGAGAGTTATGAACTGGTGGTGGAGGCCCGCAGAGAGTACGACATACTGAGGGTGGCTAGGATCACTGTACGAGTACAGGTGGGTGTGAGAATGTGCATGTGTGTGTGTGGGAATGTGTGTGTGCATGCATGAATATATGTTTTTGAATCAAAGTCATTCATACATACTCTGCTTAAGTCTATCTACTTTTTTTGTATTGCTGTACATTCTGTAGTATGCCTGCTATTGCTACACTTCAGCAAACACACTGATCCTCTCACCAAACATCAGGGATTGATTCTCAAAACCCTCAATTCTTTACATCCTCTTCTTTACAATCACCTAGTGGCTTCTCTTTGTCTCTAGGTGGAGGATGTGAATGACAGTGCTCCAGAATTTGTGAACCTCCCCTACTATGCTGCTGTGCAGGTGGACGCAGAGCCAGGATCAGCTATCTTCAGGGTCTCAGCCACAGACCAAGACTATGGTCTGAATGGAGAGGTGATTTACGGCCTCAAGGAGCAGCACAGGAACTTTCAAGTGAGGGCTTTCTCTGTCCTGTGTGTGTGTATGTATGTGTGTGTGTATGTGTGTGACATGTGCAGGGGGGTACACAGTGTACTGATTGTCATAAATGGAATTACGCTTATGTTTTGGAGATTGTATAGTGTATAGACTGTACAGTGTTGTGCTCTTGTATGTACATTCCCTACAGGTGAATCCGGTGACAGGAGAGCTGACGCTGAAGAGGGCCTTCGAGGTAGACCTATCCAACGCAGAGTACAAAGTTGTTATTTTGGCCACTGATGGTGGCCTCCCCCCTCTCTCCAGTGAGGTGGAACTGCCCGTCACTGTAGTGAACAAAGCCATGCCAGTTTTCGACAAGCCCTTCTATGGCGTCACTGTCACAGAGGACGTGGCTATCTTCACCCCCGTCCTGTGTATCAACGCCACCAGTCCAGAGGGTCAGAGTGTCATCTACACGATCATAGATGGAGATCCTTCCCTCCAGTTTGACATTGGCTTTGACACGGGGGTCATACGCGTGATTTACCCTTTAGACTATGAGAGCATCCAATACTACCGGTTAAGCGTGAAGGCCACAGATACTCTGACTGGGGCAAGGTCAGAGGTGGATGTGGATATTGCTGTGCTAGATGTGAATGACAACCCACCATTGTTCCAGAATACTTCATACTCCACTATGCTGGCTGAGAACGCCATGATTGGAACGTCGGTGTTGCAGGTGTGTGTGTGTGTGTGTGTGTGTGTGTGTTTACTGATTCATACTCTTCTTCCGTCCAGTCTATATACCTTTTTGAGTGATTGTTTATGCTTTAGACCCACCTCAGTATCACTGTAGATGTAGATGTATTATTTATTTATGGATAGTGTTAGCAATAATATTTCCCAAAATGGTGACCCAGTGAAAGGCCTTGACCTTTATCCAATAGACAGTGTTTCTCAACCTGTTGTGCTGAGGTACAAACAACAACATTATAAGACACACCAAATGATTGAAGTCATTGATTTCTGTATAATAACTAACAAACTCTTGGAAGGCCAGCCAGCAAAATCGGCTACTGGCCTTGTTGAATTGTTGAGATGCTGTTGACTAATTAGGTCGTACATATGGGTCAGTGGCTTATCATCATAGCGATGACTATTTCTATAATGGAAAACCCTTAAAATGTTGATAAATCAGAAACTAAAAACAGAGAACATAAAGCTGTATGGCACTTTCATGTTACAGTAGCTTTTTGATTTTGTGTGTGTGCTAAGCCAGGGGAGGAACTGGTTCAGGGAATGAAAATGATGCTCTTTAATTTTCATACAGTTATTATATGATGAATTAGATGACTTTTTCTTGCTCTTCTGACGGTACCTTGGCTTGCCTGTGTGAGCTGGCCAAGATGACCCAGTTAGTATTGGACCATGGTAGTAGCTTTTGAAGTACACTACTGTGTCTGGTTCAGTGATTTCCACAAATGGTTTTAGAATCATTAACGTTTTGCGGATGAATCTGGAGGATGAATCTGAAAAGTTATGAATCACATTTTGGTTACTGCAATTCAAAACAATGGGAAGAAGAAACAAAGTAGTTTCACAAAAATAAAATAGTTTCACTTCCTTCACCTTACATGAACATCAGACTATTAAAAGATGAATCTTTACTTTTTCATGTTTCCCTAATTGATATCCTGACCATGGTTGCATGAGGGATTCTTCACTTTGATGTTGAAGCATTACGCCCTAGACAAAATGAACATTTAAACTGCCCTGGAGATATTCTCAAAAGTTTTTAATGTATTTTAGGATTTCATTTTGCCCTATCAGCATCCTTATCTGTCATCCAGAACTGCCTTTACTTTATTCAGCTGACTCAATATGGGTAGCTATATATATATATATATATATATATATATATATATATGTCATGGGAAACTTTCAAGACCTCATCTTGAATAATGCATGAAGCACTGATAAGTGAGTGTTATTCTCCCTGTAGGTGTTCACCCAGGATCAAGACTCAGAGAAGAACGCTGTGGTGAGTTACCAGATCCTATCTGACATCTACAACAGCACCGACTACTTCCACATTGACAGCAACAGTGGACTGGTGTTCACTGCACGTATGCTTGACTATGAGCTCATCCAGCGCTACAACTTCATCGTCAGAGCGACGGACAGCGGAGACCCTGCCCTCAGCAGTGACGTCAGTGTCACTGTAGCTGTTACTGACACAAACGACAACCCTCCCAATTTCAGCCAAGTGCTGTACGAGGCCTATGTGAATGAGCTGGCTCCTCGAGGACACTTTGTGACCTGTGTTCAGGCATCAGATGCTGACATCTGTGATGCCGCTCGGTTGAGGTAAGACCAGATAAAAGATCAAAGATTTTGTCTTCAGGAAGTCTAAAAAAGCTGTGGGTTAGATGTTTTCTCTGTAATATTTTGGAGCAGTGCTAATTGGTAGTTTTCTATGTGGTTCCATTTTGTCCTTGATTTGGTCCTGTACTTTTCAATACGTTATCATGAGAAAAGTTCGGTTCAAATTCTAACCTTTGGGCCTTTGTGTTGTTTGTGTTCTGACTGGAAACATAGGTTCAATTGTATTTTACTTATCTTTCCTCTACCAGTAGTGGCTGTTGTTTCTCAGCACTACTGAATGAACATATTTGTGAATATATAGAGTAGACACTGGTGTTTTCTGCCGCTACTTTTTAAGACAAGTAGCAAATACATTTCTAAAATTTAACTTTTTGATGTGTTTTTAGGTACAGTATTCTCTCTGGGAATGAGAAAATGACTTTTATCATGGATTCAGATACAGGGGTGCTCAGTCTGTCTAACAAGAGGAGACAGGGCATGAAGCTCTCTTATCGTCTCAATGTCTCTGTGTCAGATGGAGTCTTCACCAACACTGCTCAGGTCAGACAACTTCTCTGCAGTTACCATGTAGCTCTGACATTTCCTCTACCCTTTTTGAACCTTCACTGTATTTATCCAGAGAAAGTTGACCATGCATGCTCTTCTTCAGTTCATTACACACATTCAAAGCTGTCCAGTACTACGGTGGTTTTCTACTACTGCCCGCTGAGAAACTCCACTGGTGCAATTGGAGGTTAAGTATCCTGCTCAAAAGCATCAGGGGACAGCGTTACTCATTCACTTTCCCACTCTGATTTTCCCAGACGGTCCGTGATTCATAACAGGAACCAGGTCAAAAACCCACTGCTCTAAACTCTGTACTACATGCCATGCCATATGGATATAATCATGTTTTACAAATTAACCAATGATGATTATTGTGATGACATTGGCAACAATAAATGTAGACATGCTGATGCTCATAATGATGATCCCTAGGTGAACGTACGTGTACTGGGAGCTAACCTGTACAGCCCAGTGTTCAGCCAGAGGTTCTACTTGGCAGAGGTCAGAGAAAACGCCCCTCCAGGCTCAAAGGTCATTCAGGTGAGGTCACGCTTACCATCTAACCAACCATAAAGTATCTTGTAATGTTTAACTATTGTAACCATTTTCGATCTGGACCCCATTTTCACATGTTTTTCCATCATACCAATCAATTCGGACCAAAATCTCATACAGGGTCCAGGTTAAACATGGTTGGAGTTATGCTTTAAGAAGATCTTACACGAATAATCTGGCTTTATCTCATGAACATTTCTGTATGAATCTCCAGGTGCGTGCGACAGATGAGGACTCAGGACTGTTTGGCCAGATCACCTACTCCTTCATCAATGACCTGGGAAAGAGTCACTTCACCATTGAAGCAGATGGAGTCATATCTACTGCCCAGCAATTAGACAGAGAGAACCCCCTTAACAAGGACATGGTGCTGACCATCATGGCCCTGGATGGTGGAGGTATTATTTACTGTACACTGACCAGATTGACTATAAATTGATTCACCAAATTCACTCATCATGTACTGAAAGCCATCTTCAAATTAGCCAATATAGGGTGCTGCAAATACTACAGAATTCATACCTGGCAAGTCAAATAATCAGTTATAAAATGAATGTAATCAATACATGAATTTTGGTTGTATTTGGTGAATGTGCTGTAGATGTAGATCAGTTGATAGTTTATTTTGACATCCTATCCTGTCCTATACTGAACATTTATGTGAGAGTGAATCTGTGACCATTTGTACATTAAATTTACATTTTACATTTTAGGCATTCAGCTGACACATGCAACAGTAGAATAAGCTCAAATTCCTAGATTTCAAAAACTACAAGCAAGCAGTAGTATGGAGTGCACAAAGATCCTGACACTTAAACATTACCAGCATGAAGTCAAATTTGATAAATTGGTACATTTATGCTGTGTCATTGTTCCAGGCCGTGCATCCTTTTGCACAGTACGTGTGATCCTTGCTGATGAGAATGACAATGCGCCTCAGTTCAGAGCAGTGGAGTACCGTATGAGTATCAAAGCTAATGTTGCCAAGGGCACCCTGGTCACCCAGATCCAAGCCAGCGACCCTGATGCTGGGCCTAATGGAAGGGTCACCTACTCCCTTTATAGTGAGGCACGCCTATCACTGGTTGATGTTCTGGAGGTCAGTAAGCTTTTTTTTTAACTTCATCCTTTAGACTATTGTATAACAAAATTGTGGGACATCAAAACATATTTGCCCTATGTAGCTGTAACCTTAGATTTATTGGGGCTGCAGACATCTGCAGAAAAAAAAGAAACATTTTATGCTTTACTACCAATGTTCAGAAGAATGAAGAAGAATGTTCTAAAGTTGATTGAGATGGAAATTTTGCTGGTGCTCAGGTGGAGCCTGACAGCGGATGGATGATGACCAAAAGCACTGTGGACCACCTCCAGGGGACGGTCCTGTCCTTCTTTGTCAAAGCCACTGACTGCGGTTCACCGGCCAAACATTCATTGGTATCAGCCTTCATCCATGTCCTCCCTCCAGATGCCTTTGTTCCCTCCTTCAGCCAGCCTCAGTACTCCTTCACCATCCCTGAGGACACGGCAGTAGGTACAGCCCTGGGGTCTGTCTACATGAGCCCTGTACAATCAGGGTTCTTCAATGTAGTTGGAGGGGAGACACTGGACAGTAACCAAGGAGGGACCTTCCTGGTGGAGAGGGAGACAGGTCTGATCCGTCTGGTCAAGCCTCTAGACTATGAACAGGTCAGCAGCTTCCACTTCAAGGTTTCGGCTACAACAAGAAGAGACCTGATAGAGTCTGTCTCAACTGTGGACCTGGAGGTTAAGGTTGGTGACAAAGTAAAACGTGGAGACAGTTACATAGGTCCTTTGAGTTGCCTCCCCTATTATTTAAAAGCTGAATTTCTGATTGTAAAAATTCAAACGATGAGGAAATTGTAATTCGATGTTGCTTTATCTTTCCAGTAGTGTAATTTGGTCTGGCTTGAGTTGAATCAATGATGATTTGTCGTGGTACAGATCCTAGATGTGAATGACAACAAGCCAGCATTTGAGACTAACACCTATGTTGCCACGGTGATGGAGGGCATGCCAGTGGGGACTAGAGTGGTACAGGTGCGTGCGCTTGATCCAGACTGGGGCTCCAATGGACAGGTACGTTACAACCAAAGTTGGTATACACACAGCATTTATTTTCTATTACAAACTCCCCAGTAGAAAAGCTTTTATCAGGAGTTTTATTTTTCAAATTGCAGGTAACCTACAGCCTTGGACCGCTGCTCTCCCAGAGCACAAAGAGCACCACCTCCTCCAATAGCCCCATCACTACGAGTTCTGTCTTTGCCATTGATAGTAAAACAGGCTGGGTCACCACAGTGAGTCAGATGGACCACGAGGTCTGCTCCAGCTACAGCTTTGAAGTAGTGGCCTCCGACCTGGGTGAACTACAGGTGCTCTCCTCCACCACTGTGGTAACCATCACTGTGTCAGATGTTAACGACAATCCACCGCAGTTTGAGAGGGAGTACTACCGGGGTGCAGTAAAGGAAAGTGACCCACTCGGTGAAGTGGTGGCGATTCTGAACACTAAGGATGAAGATGGCACGGATCAAAACCGCCTAGTCAGCTTTCACATTACTGGTGAGGGAATGATTAGGAATGCTGACATAGTATTATAGTTCCGTGTACATCTACAGCGCTCCAATAATTGTCCACTACATGATGAAATTGACTATGGATCAAAGACTTCAAAAAATGACATTGATTGGCCTAAGACAGGGGCGCCATAATTAAAGGTCAAAATATTTAACTCAAATGTGATATCTCAGACACTTCCCTTCACATTCGGAGTGATGATGCATCTTGTTACTGATTGGCAAAGGGTGCATCATTCATGGGGGACAACATGTTTACTTGAGTGAGCGAGGCTTACAGTTTTGTCAGTATTTTAATCCTCATGGTTATAATCCACAGGGGGGAACCCACGGGGTGTGTTTGGACTGGTCCTTGTGCAGGGGGAGTGGAAGGTGTATGTGAGTGGTCTACTGGACCGTGAGCAGCAGGATTGGTATCTGCTCAACATTACAGCCAGCGATGGCTTATATGTCGCCCGCACTGCTGTGGAGGTTACTGTCATGGATGCCAACGACAACAGTCCCATCTGCAACCAGGTCAGGGATCAACACGCGATAGGAAATTAAGAAAATGAAAATGATCAGTTCAACATCAGTACAAATAGAGATAGTTGTCGAATACTGACTGAACCACTAGATCATCATTGTGTTCTTTTCCAAAAAGGTTCAAACAAAGTTACAAACTGCTAATTAAGACAGTATAGGCTGAGCCTTCCTTTTGGGGCTTCTTGGTACAGTAACTACCTCTAGCCACTGTTTGACACCAGTGACCTCCCAATTACCGATGAGCATTGGGACGGATTACTGTAATTTTAAGTTAATAAAATACCTCGTCTCAAGACTATGACTATGCACCATATATTGTTGATTCCCTGATTGACTAAATGTCCAGGCCCAGGGACAGTGCAGGGTAGTGAACACATGAATTATAATATGGTTTAATATAGAGGTTTAAAAATACCCACAAGAAAAAGCTGATAAAACTGGTTGATGAAACTATGGTAAAAACATTCAACATTAAGTAATTGCCTAAATGCTAATACTTTCGACTATAAAAGTTCTTCCTGAAGTCAATACTAATACCATGCTGAATGATCTATGTGAGGAAAAACACTTTGAAAAGGGTAGATAATTGGGCAGTGGGCCTTTGGGAACATTCCTTTCATTTAGTAGTATACTGCAATTCTTCGATTTCACTTAATTGGTTGAAAAAGTGTTATTTTCTTTCTAAACTGCCACCAAATCTCTTTGAAATCAGCCCTCCCTTTCTCCCTGCAGTCCTCTCACAGTCTGTCTGTTCTAAGACAAGTATCTAACTGCAAAGTGAAGTGGTTCATCTGGAGTTAGTGGATATAAGAGGCACCATGAGGCAGTACTGTAGTACTGTCTTTGTGAGCAGAAAATTGCTTTTCTTCTTTTCTTCTTCTTTTTTTCTTCTTTTATTATTACTATTGGTAGAACTAGTGGGAGTAGCAGTAGCAGGAGTAATTGTTTGATGACCATTGTTTAAGTGCTTTGATTTTTGACAGGCAGTGTAATTTCACTTGTGTGTGTGTGTGTGTGTGTGTGTGTGTGTGTGCATGCGTGTGCACTGTGTCAGGCGGTGTATAGTGCCTCTTTTCCTGAGGACATTACCACTAACAAGGGCATTCTGACAGTGGGAGCAACAGATGCTGACTCAGGCTCCAGTGCTGAGATCCAGTATTCACTGTTTGGCATTGGAGTTGAAGACTTCTACATGGACGCAAACACCGGTATACTTACACATTAATTTTTCCTTCAGATTTTGTTTGATCAATACAATTTCACCACAGAACATTCTGTCTTTCTTTTTCTACCTCTCTGTCTTCTTTCTCCTTTCTCTCTCTCTCTCTCTATGTCTCTCTCTCACTTTCTCTGTTTGTGTGAACTCAGGTGAGTTGCGTACGGCCACCGTTATGGATCGAGAAAAGACAGCCAGCTACAAACTTATTGCCCAGGCAACCGATGGAGGTGGGCTCTTCTGTCGCTCGGAAATTTCTCTCAGGCTGTTGGATGTGAATGACAATGCCCCCTCTTTCTCCTCCACTCAATACATGACTAGCGTTTATGAGAATGCCACCCCTAAGGCTCTGCTCACTCGGCTCCAAGCCAGTGACCCTGATGAAGGTAAGCTGGAATATATTGTCTATTACATATAATAATTAAAACACCAGCATCTACTTATTAAGTATGTGGCAGCAAGGCTGGGTAGTGAGTAGGGAGACAATACTTCAACCCGGGTTCAAGCCCCCATGTCAGCAAGCATCCACCCTGCTGAAGTGTCCTTGAGTAGGACACTTAATCCCTGTCAACTCCAGTGGTGCAGCTCTGTAACTGACCTCTGACCTCCCAGTGGAGGGAGGAAAGCCAAATAGAAGCTCCCTTAATAAAAAAGTATCACATTATAATTATATGTACATGTATTACACATCATTTGTACATGTCTTTATCGTCGTATTCCAATTAAAATGATGAATGTTGTTTTTCTGTCTTCTCCAGGTCTTTACCGTACATTGGTCTACTCTCTGGTGGATTCTGCCAATGGATTCTTTTCCATCGACCCAGTGTCTGGGGTGGTGATTCTGGAGAAACCTCTTGACCGAGAGATTCAAGACTCCTACTGGGTTCGTGTCCAGGCCGCTGACCAAGCTGGGCAACAGGGGGCACTCTCCTCACAGGTAGGTGGGGATTCAATTTGTGTGTGATATTTGTCCTCTGTTGTCCTTTGGTTAATAACAGTTTGTTAAATGCCTCTCAGTGTTGCCATGCACCTGGATCTGTTTGCCATTTCATTTATACCAACCTAGAAATCTACAAGTGTTTTTTTCCCAAAGGCATGTCAAAGCCAAATCATGTCCCTGTTTCATTAGTCATTTCAACACGTCCTCGTCATCTTCCCCTCGGCACTTCCCCCCGGGGAAATCCCTGAGAAGCAAATCTTGAGTGCCGTTCCATTACTCTGATAACTCAAGTGAACTTTCTGAGATCAAATCAACAGTGGAGCTTACCCAGAATGCATTGCCCTTGTTTGTAATTTCCTGTGTAATTTCCAGCAGCAAATTGGCTGCAGCTCTATGTGGTACCCCAACTATTAGTATTAGTTTCAAGTTTCAAGTTTATTGTCACATACTAGATAACAACGCAGACATCATTACCAGCAGTGAAATTCTTGTCCTCCGGGTCAACTCAACTTAACACAGTGATAAAAAAAGTCAGATAGTAAAAAAAATAGGTAATAATACAGTAAGACAATAAGTAAATAATAGTAAGTAAAAAAGTAAATAAGTAAGTATCAAACAGTACTAAGGTGCAAAATAAAATATAATAAAGAATAATAATAAGAGATATTTACAGAGTGAGGTAGACAAAACAGGTATGTAACCTTAAAGTGGCCAAGTGTGTGTGTGTGTGTGTGTGGAGGGGGGCGGGGGAGTAGCACCCCAATCAGGTGGAAGCTGGATCAGGTGTGGCTGGTTAGTCTCTGCCCTGCTTTAAGTTTATGTTTGGGGTCTGCTGTCCATGGTGCTGATGCTGAACACTCTGGAGAGCAGAGCAGACACAGGCGTTAAGTTGGTATTCCCATCATGATCTGTTGTGTCTTTCCCAGGTTGATCTGACTGTGGTTGTCCTGGATGTAAATGATAACGCTCCAGTCTTCCAGAGGAGGGACTATGCTGTTACTGTCCCAGAAGATGTAGCGGTGGGGACAGAGGTGCTGCGCGTGATGGCCACAAGCATTGACATTGGACCCAACGCTCAGATCACTTACAACATCCGTTCTGGCAATGAGCTGGGGAGGTTTACCATAGACAGGAACTTGGGTAAGTGGGGGACCATGTATGTGGGTACTTACTCTCTGGCCAAAGTGTAAAGCCAGAACTCTTTACCACTTCCAAAAAGTTCAATATTAAAATAAATGGTGTACCAATGTACCGTGTGTGACAAATGTGTTGCTGACCATGTCTTTTTTTTGTGTGTGTGTGTGTGTGTACATGTATATCTATGTGTATGTTATCATAGGCTCTATTTCTGTTGCTGATGATCTGGACTTTGAGGTGTGTAAGGATTACTACCTGACTATTGAGGCCTGGGACAGCGGGGCCCCTCCTCTCAGCACTGCTACAATGGTAACCATTGAACTCATGGATGTCAATGACAATGCTCCAGCCTTCAGTGAAGACATCTACAATGTTCTGGTCAGCGAGGATGCGTCTGTTGGGCAGACAATTACTCAGGTAACACTTCTTCTTGATTAGTTGTCCATCTATATGTTGGCCCTTTCAACACTTTCTCGTTACATTGGTTCGACTCTATGTATGTGTTTTCTCTAGTTGCTGGCAGAAGACCTTGACAGCCAGGTGAATGGGCGAATCACCTACTCCATCCTGAAAGGTGACCGTAGCAACCAGTTCTGGATTGACCCTGTAACAGGCCTGCTCAAAGTCAATAAGCGACTGGACCGAGAGCTAGTAAGGAAGCATCTTCAAGTACAATGTCTCATAAACAATCAATAGTAATTTTCTGGTTCACGAGCAGAACCAAGGCAGAAAATACCAGGTTAAATACCAGGTCCTCTCAAGGTTAACATTCACTGAAGTCTCACATTATGCAGTGTACCTTTCCTGTCCTTGCCATATTGTCTGATATACATGCAGATGCTATGACATTCCTGCTTTCTCTTTCTGCCCTGGCTAGGTATCCAGGTACTCTCTTTCAGTGCAGGCGTTTGACAGTGGCTCTCCTGCCATGTCCTCTACTGTCACTGTTAACATCGACATCTCTGATGTTAACGACAACCCTCCTGACTTCACCCCTGTCAACTCCACAGCCATTATTCAGGTGTGTGTGTGTGTGTGTCTTCATGTGTGTTAGCATATGTATGTATGTTTGTGTGCTAGCATCATCTCAACTCTTCTCTCTCCGTACCTCCAGCTACACCAACCTGCTGGCGCCACCCTTGTGAAGCTGTCAGTCAGTGATAAAGACTCCTCTAGATATGGCCCACCATTTGAGTTTCGCATTGTGTCTGGAAATGAGGGCAATTTCTTCTCCCTGGACCAGACAGGAACTCTGAGGTCCAACCGTGTGTTTGGACCCGAGGCCCCCAGGGAGTTCACCCTTGAAATCCAGGTTATGAATCTTTTTTTTTTTTTAAACATTATTTATTCAGGGGAGGTTGACTTAGCACAAATGTGGTTTTTCAGCAACATCCTGCTTCACACAGTATACACAGTTTCACACAATCACCCCTGGGAGCTGCCCAGTACTACCACAGTCTTCCACTGTGGGAGACTGTGGTTAGTTAAGTTACTTTCCTTAGGACACTTCATTGGTAGGTGTTGAAGGAGGAGAGAGTGTTTCTCAGTACCCAGATTTTCCCAGCGAGTCTGGGATTCAAAAAAGTAACCCAAGTTAAGTAAGTTATCTGACCACCACCACGACTAACTAGAGGTAGGATATGTCCTTTACTAATAACTGCATTTAGTCATATACAATACAATACATTCAATACATTCTTTTGCGTTTTAAACTGTATGGCTGTACCTATTATTTGCCTCTGTATGTTTTTAATTATTTAGCTATACACAGATGCAAGGACAAATTTTGGAAAACATTTGAGTGTTAACGGACAATAAAATGCAATATTGTCTGAAATTACCTCCTCTGATTAATTATTACCATCTTTATCCTCCTTTAATAGCAATTGTAACCCATTGTAAAGCTTAAATCCACTTTACCAGAAAGTATTCCTTAGCATTTCTCAGTTGCGCAGTACTTTTCTTCTGTTTCCTTGATCCATGAAGTTTGTGTTCACTCTTGTTTTGGTCTCTTAGGCCAGTGACTCTGGTAAGCCACGCCTTAGCTCCTCCTCCTGGGTATTTCTGAGGGTCATTGGGAATAGTCAGTATAAACCCTCCGTCTCTCCTTTGGAGATCTTCATTGTCATGGTGACAGACGCCTTCCCGGGTGGCCCAATTGGTCGGATCTATGCAACAGACCGAGACCCCAACGACGTGCTATCATTTACCCAGAAGCCTCAGCTCAAGAGCATGTTCAAGATCAACAGACAGGATGGCAGCATTGTGGCTCTGCCAGGACTGGAACCTGGCAGGTACACAGAATACCACCCAAAAACACACACACTCAGTCTCACACACACACACACACAGCATTGTGTGATTTTGCAATGATAGGGGAAAACCATTTTTTTGTTGGATATTTGGTTCTTGACAATGTGTGCTTTTTATCTTGTCTGTCAGATACCAGATGAATGCTACAGTGAGTGATGGACGTTTCGCTGTGATAGCAGACGTGTCTGTTCAGGTAGAGCAAGTGACAGATGTGTTGTTGCGCAGTGCCCTGACCTTGCGCTTCAGCTCCCTGTCCCCGGAGGACCTGCTCAGTCGCTACCTCAGCCAGATCAAACTAATGTTACGGGGCCTTACCAACTGGAAATGGTCACCGGGGCAACAGGATCCCCTCCACATATTCAGTGTGCAGTCGGTAATGGGTACCCCCGATGTGGACTTGCTCCTGGCCATGGAGAGGCCAGAGACATCAGGGAGCGGGGGGATGGGTGGGTTCTACTCCCCCCAGGAGTTGTCCACGAGGCTGGAGGAGGCTGGAGCACGGGGCCAGTTTCAGGGGGTCCTAGCTGGGGCACTGGTTTTGAGCCAAGCTTGCTCTGGGGAGCTTGAGTGTGGGGACAGGGTGTGTGAGCAGACCCTGTTGATGGAGGGTAGCGCTCTGGTCACGTACAGCACGGAGAGGGTAAGCCTGGTGTCACCAAGGTTCAGCCGCACGGAGACCTGCACTTGCCCTGGTGAGCACAGCACTCACACTTGAAATGTCTGCAGCTGGAGCTTCTTCAGTGTTTTCATCTGTTACCAGTTAGTTTTGAATATCTGAATATCTGTCTCAGCTGCTTTTTAGATAAATTGCCAGTATTGCCCAGTGCCTTCAGATCTAATCAACACTATGTTTTACAGGAAAAGTTACTGTCTGTCAAAAATGAGAAAGAGAAAGGAAATTCAAGTTATCCCCACAAACTTCAGTAAATTCTTTGCCCTAGTACAATAGTTAACATCATCATATAATATTAAGTCCCAAATTTTAAAAATGAATTGACTCATGATATTTCCCATCGTCATGACCTTTGTACAAAATAGGCTAAATAGGTTAGAGATAGATTTTATTGATTTGAGACTGTCATCTTTTTAACAAAGCCATTCATTTAAAACTGCAAAATCATTTTTAGCAATAGTATTCTAAACACATCTCCTCCATCCAAACAGGAGGAACTTGCCCCACCCAGCTTTGCGAAGGTCAGTCCTGTCCAGCAGACATGCAGTGTGTTCGCTTTGGTCCTACAGCGCCCTCTGTCTGCCAGTGCCAGCCTGACAGGCTAGATGAGTGTGCAGGTAAAATTGTGTTGACATCCCTCCAGATGCATGCAGTGTGGACCACTCATGTAAATAAACAGATTTGGGCGCTAGTAGATTACAACTTTTTAATGTCTTGATTGTGTTTTCTCTGCCTTAACATTTGAACCTTACTTTTGTACCTGTGTCTCTATATTTTTTCTGAATGTGTACTCTAGGTCAAACCTCTCTGAGTTTCTCAGGAAACAGTTACATCAAGTACAGGGTGACAGAGAGTGGTCAGAGTGGAGAGATGAAGCTCAGCTTGAGGATCAGAACACTACAGAGAAGAGGAGTCATTATGTTCACACGTGCTAACCCCTGCACCATGCTCAAGGTACACACACGCTGACTTTATTGTAGTCCATTGCTACATCTATTCAGGGAAGTGTGCTACTGTATTTCAATGACTGCACAAACCTTTTCTCCCTCAGATTGAGGGGGGCAGGCTCTGGTTCCAGTTGGAGTGTGACAACACCCTTGGTATTATGGGTATTTCTGGCAGACCAATAAATGATGGCCTCTGGCATGCCGTTGCATTGGAGCTCACTCTGAATTATACCCTCCTGTCATTGGATGACAGCTATGTGGAGCGCCGCAGAGCAGCCAGAGCCCCCATCCGCCTATGGCCTTTGGCCCCAGATTCATCCTTCTTCTTTGGTGCCCAGGTGAGGCCACCAACTGGTCTAGATGAGAGGCCAAGCACAGGGCCGGGGAGGACCCAAGGTCCAGGACTAGGGGATCGTGGTGTGAAGGGCCCCCCGAGGGCCCAGGATGGGTTTCAGGGCTGCCTGGGCTCACTGATGCTGAATGGTAACGAGCTGCCACTCCAGAATAAGAGAAGTCGTTACGCTGAGATAGCCGGGCTGAGTGAGGTCAAGTTGGGTTGTGTGCTCTATCCAGATCCCTGTGTCAGTCAGCCCTGCCTCAACGGAGCCATCTGCAGCAGCCTGCCTTCCGGAGGTCTGTGGGGAGGTCAATGTGAATGTGTGTGGGTGTGATAGTCTTGTTGTATGAATAATTGCTGTCAAACATTTTTACTCAACTTTATTAATAATTTACATCAATTGAAGGTTTACAGGTCTTGTGTTGAGCAATTTTGTTGAATCATCCAACCATTGATTATTATTTTCAAAGATACATGATTTTGATCTGATAGCATATTTATGCAGTAGTGACTAGATATTCTATTCTGGTTTATAAACTTTGAACTTTCAGTCATTACTCACATAATGTTACATATTATACACATTTGTTATTAATTCTCACATACATACTCTATCTTCTCCCCAACAGGCTTTGTGTGCAGTTGCAGTGCAGGCTTCACTGGAGGGCGCTGTGAAATTGAACTGACGTCCTGTATGCCAAACCCATGCCAGAATGGCGGGGACTGTAAGCCTGTGGGCAGTGCCTTCCTCTGTGGCTGTCCTAATGGACTCGGAGGACTTATGTAAGAATAGCCTGCAATCACACACATACCATTTAATCTTGAATCACTCATTGGAGAGACAAACAGTGTATGATGACAATTAGGGTAGTGATGATTTAGAAATTGAATCTCAATCAGTGGCAAGTAGAGGCACTCATATCATATTAATATGTACAATTATTTTATCTCCTGTGTCATACACACATATTCAAACACACACAAAGGTACAGCAAAACACACACACACACAAACACAAACACAAACACACACACACCACATTTGCCCAGCATGTTTTTTTGGTTGTTAACGTGCGAGTTAATTTAATGGTTCTAATTTAATTCCATGTAATTTCAGTTGAAAAGCCTTTAATCATTCTCCAAATGCCTTCTTAATTACAGCTCAGTAATTGCCTTTGAAATAACCTCTCTGCTCATGGCGTCTTTCAGCTATTCAGTAGAGCCACCACTAGAGAGCAGTTCCACCCGCAAATGAGAAAATGTTTTTGCTTTTTTTTTTTCATGTTTTGCACAAAGAGGTTTTGTAGTGCTCATGAAGTCAGATTGAATGAGTTGATAATTAACTGCAATGGATATGAAGCGGGATTCATTCTGACTGAAACTAAACTTATAGCATGTGCCACAAGCAAACAGCTGTTGAGTGTAATTGGCTATGAAATTGTAGTCTTCCTTTCAAACTGATAATTATTAATCATCACACTTATCCAAATCAAGTGTATTGATTTGAAAAAAACCCTCATAGTAAAAAGTAGTAATAGTTCTAAAAGTAAAGCAAAATCATAACTAGAGAAACCACTACAACTTTTGAGTTCATGAAGATAGGTAGGTAGGTAGGTAGGTACTTTATTGATCCCCGGGGGGAAATTTCTTTGCCACAGCAGCCAGACAGAGAATAACACAAGAATAGAGAAATATAATAAAAATAAAAAAATAAAAACTACAATGTAAATAATAATAAAATAACAATGATGAATTAAAACAAATATTTAAGAAGTATACAAAGTACAAAGTTATGTAATGCAGTGCAACAAGATGGTTATTTCATTCATTGTCTTATAACACATTCATGAGCGGATATCACTGACAAACTCTTTTGATTTTTGAAACAGTCTTTCTAATTAAAGCAAAACTTTGGATAGCTTTACAAAGCTGCTGCCCCAAAACTCAGAAATGTTTTTTTTTTCTTTCAAATCAGCCTTTGTACAATGTTTTTTTCTAAATCCCATTAAGAAAAACAAATTGAAAGGGGAAAGGCATGCATTTTCTGTCTCCGTCACAGTGGGGCATTGTGTTTGAAGTGACACATTACAACAAACCAGTGTGTGTGGAGTAAGAGTGTGTTTATCTCTTTTTGTGTGCATTCATGTCTTTATGCATTAGTGCAGGAGTACGTGTCTTTTTTGTGTGTGTCCATGTGTGTGTACATGCATGTCTGTGTGTGTGTGTCTGTGTGTACTTGAGTAACTGTTCATCTTTGTACAAAGGCATATTTCTGTCAATCAGAGCACATTTGGAAGAGGATAACAGGGCATCCAATAAAGAAATCTTTATATAATATATTTTCTTTCTCTTCCTTAACACATGCCACACTTCCACCATTTACTCTTTTGTCTCACTTAGATACCAATCATCTTCTCCACTCTTGTGCGTAGCGTTTTTGTTGTCTGTGCCTCCGCAGATGTGATGAGGATATAAATGAGTGTGACCGGGAGGAGTGTGAGAACGGAGGAGAGTGTCTCAACACATTCGGGGCATTCTACTGTAACTGTTCAGAAGGGTTCGAGGGTCAATTCTGTGGAGATTGGACCCCCGGTGACCCAGGGGATGACATGCAGGTATGGTATGGACAATGCAGCAGTTAATAGACTACAAAGGTAGAAAGTGTGCTGAAATATTTAAAATATACTCAAGTGAAAGTACAGTTACTTAAGTTAAATTTTACTGAAGTTAGCCTAAGAATACATGTCAAGCAAATTACCTCAGTTATTCAAGTAGTAGTCATTTTTTAAACATCAACAGAAGTGCACAGTGACCCAATTTTACTGTAACCGATTTCCTTTTGCTCACTGCTTTTATAACGGAAAACGAAACTTACTCTCCTCAATCCTAGAAAATCCTAGAAGGTACAGGCATTGAAAAGTACAGCAAAGTAGCATTACTTAAAGAATTAAAGAAAAAAGTACAGAGTAATTGTAACTATTTATTTTCTACATTGTCTGGCACCTAATAGGTAATAATCTAAAACACATTTAAGACTGCAAAGTTATTGTAAATGTTTCTTCTTTGCATCAACACATCCACATTGCTCCTATTTGCCATACTCAGTACAGGTACTTGTGGTTGTGCATTGGCCTCCCATGAGGTTTATCCAGCAGCTCCGTATCTTTGTTATCTCCAGCTAGATAAATGTAAGCCTTTGAGCTTTTGAATGCAAAGGCAGTTCCTGGTTTTGTAATGTAAGGAGAATGGTGCTCTTAATAGCCTATTCCTAAAAGACTGTAATTAACTGAAATATATCACAGGTCTACATAGCCTATTAAGCTGCATACAGTACAGACAGATGGGTTACCTTTGTTTGTTGTTACTGGTATCTACAAAGTAATTTGAAGGCAGATACGACTGGAAATAAACAGCTAATTAAAAGTTCACTTAAAAGTTGCCTGTTTTCCATTAAGTAGATAAATGGGACCACTGCACATTATATAAACTATTCTAATATCTATTTGTTACACTGACACAATGTCAGTTCTATGTGTAGGACAGATGTGTCTGTGATTATTAGGTAGATATGTCTGCCTAATAAGATATTTTCCTTCATAAAACTGAGCTTGACCCATTGCAAGGTTTCAACCCCTTTTACACCTTGCTGGAGGCCGCTACTCTCCCTGCCTAAATTCAATGTGTGGAGAGAGACACGTGTAAAAACCTATTGAAGAACCAGAAGTGGATTTCTGAATCAAACCCTCGCCTGCACTGTGTGATGACAGTCCACTATCAAACATGCAGATTGTAGCAGTTGTCACAAATGAATTGTCTTTTGCATGGCTTCCTGAATGAGATGTATTTGTGCTGTAGAATAAGTGTTAGTGTCACATGTTGTAATGTTTACATGCTCTTTTTCTACATGTTACCTAGGCGGAGCCCCTGTCTTACGTTGGACCTGGAGAGATAGTTGGCATTGGGGTCCTTGCCTTCGTCATCATTGTTCTCCTCATACTCTTCATTGCCTTCAGGAAAAAAATCACCTTCAGGAAAGACCCAGACCCGAACCCAGGGACTCAGGCTGTGATGGGTGTCTCAGCTATTTCCACAGAGACCAGCTACATGCTGAACAAGACTGGCATGGGGGTGGAAGGGATTGAGTTTAAGGCAGTGCGTGTGTCAGGCTCACCCGGGGCCACAAGTGTCTACGGTGATGGGGGAGGCACTGGAGGCCCTCCTCAGGTCATGGTACGTCCCACTACACACTCCCCGCTACCCGGAGGACTCTGCAACCAGGGCACGAGAAGTGTGGATGGTGACAAAACCACTTCCAGTGAGGGGAGTCAGGTATGGTAGAGTGTGGTACAATAGAGGGTATGTGTGTGTGCACGCGTATGAATGAATGATCGAAATTCATTTCTGTGTCTTGTCTTAAATTACCGTAATGTAATTAATGTAATGACAAAATGGCTTGTTCTGTTTTTATGTACGCCCACTAGTACACCATGAAGTAACCACTAGAAATAAGAAATATGTGAAAGTCATGGGATTTTAATAGAAAAATATATTTAATAGAAAATAATTTTGTATTTTTTGGGCATTTGTCGTGAAAAAGTCATTTTTCATTTCATTGTGACTTTCAAAATTTGTAGTGTTTGAGTGTTTTGGTGTGTTGCTGTTTTTTTTCATTTCTACAGTTGAGCAGCTTCCTGTCAGACATGTCTCATGTCCGGGGTGGCACCAGTAGGAGGGGTATTGCTGTGTGCAGCGTTGCACCTAATCTCCCATCAGCATCATCCTGCCGCTCAGAACATAGTCCCTCCCATAAAGTGTCCTGGGAGGGAGAGGGAAACAGGGAAGAAGGGCAGGAAAGAGTGAGAGATGAGAGAGAAGAGGAATGGGAGCAGAGAGCCTATGAGCTGGAAAGAACACAGAGACCTAACAGTCCACAGGGTAAGACTGCAACCATGTGCACAGCACACGTACACACACACAAATACACACAAACACACACACTCCCAATGCATGCAGTCACATGCATGCGTGCACACACACTGGCACACATTGTATGTGTCTCTAACCCCTGAACAAAAGGCACTGATCACTAAATACATAGGGTATGAACTCTTTGGGCATCTACTCCAGTGATGTACTGTATGTCTTTTGATCACACACATGAAAGAAACGGGCCAGAATGAGCAAGTGTGCTTAAATTATTTCAAAGGTTTTTGCTCCTGTTAAGTAAACAGCCAACACTATGAAATCAGCCCACTGTACTACTGCCGAATGTAGCAGGCCCAAGCATGTGGTTGACCTAAATATATAGTGATATTGAATGTATATGCAATGATAAATAACACCAGAAGCCAACGCACAAATACCAGTGATAACAAGTGGAATTAACATCAGCATTTTGAGAATGTGTGTGTGTGTGTGTGTGTGTAGGTGTGTGTGAGAGAGGGGGGTGGGGCT